>VZTO01006633.1:120707-148290 GCA_013400615.1 Syrrhaptes paradoxus
AAAATTGGTGGAATTCTGCTACAAATCTCTCCATTGTCAGTATACCTGCTGGCCCCATCTGAAACAAAATTGAGAAGGAACAACAGTAGTAAAAGAAAAGCAATTAAAACAATTTTTCTGAATCCTACAATTTTTTTTTCAAGGGTTGGGTTGGTTTTATTACTGAGAGTCTTTTCTGTCTTTTCCCTGGTTTGCTTTTTAGCTTACTTACCCTTTTTAGGTAAGGGATATTGCATATCCCTTCTGTGGGAGAATCAGCCAAAACTGGGGAGGCTGGAGAGAGCAAGAGCCTTTGGGAAACAAATTATGTGATATTTAAAATTTTCTCTGATCATGCTTCTTTGTAAATATCCCCATTTGAATGCTGTGTATTTGTACAGGAAATTGAGCAAAAAATGTATAGATTGTGATGTCTGACTGGTATTCTGCCCTGTAAATGTGTTTTTAACCTCTGGCATTCTGTGCTTATTTAAAAAAGGCAAAAACCTCTAACCACTTCTCTTTTGTGTATTCATGTTTAAAATAAAATGAAAACAGCTATCTTATCTATAATGGAAATCAAATCTAAAAGGAAAAAAATAATTTGTACAAGTGTCCTAAAGGTACTTCATTGTATATATTGTGATAGCATGTTTCCAGAACCAACAAATAAGTGGTGTGAATTTTAGATGTAAATATCTGCCGTTTGTTTTGGGTTTCTTTCCCTTACCCATTCACTCGACTGCTGTGATGTGGAATTAAAAATTAATACCTGACATTAAAATGGTACAGCTGTATGTTCATTGCTGTCCTCCAGACAGGGTTATCCTCAGGCTGCTCCAAATGTTCATGAGGTATGTGGAAACAGCCCTCACTTCCCACCGTGGTGGGAGTTAGGAAAAAGGGTGGTGAGGGAACATCTTCCACATTATTCTCATAGCTAAGAGTAAGCTATTTTATTTAATATCAACTTCTTAAAGCAAGCATCAGGCATACCCACCAGCTAGTCTAGTCAGTCAGGTAGATTTACATGATGCATACAACAGCTGAGACACCTGCTTGTTGATTACCAGCTTTAACAGACAGCTTTGAGGCAATACTTCCAGAGATAACTGAATCAGCCATTAGCTCTCCAGTACCTACTTCACCGCATGGATTGCTATTTGATGACAGCTTATTTCACTTTTTTTATTGCAATAGCACATTTTGGCACTGATTTCATTTCTCAAATTTAGGTATTTAAATACCAATCACTTTAACAGAATGGGTGTTAAATAATAGTACTTAAGACACATAGGAACAGAGGATTTAGGAATTAAAGAGCTACAGTGAGTAACCTCTGTGCATTTTCATCTGTTACCACTAATAAACCCAATCAAGGTGCAGGAGACAGAAAAAGTAACCAATTTCTCCCATCCTGTCGCAACAAACACACACAAGAAAAAAACGAAACTTGCCCCAAAAGACATGTAGCAGTAAAATATAACAACAGCCTAACTTAAGTTGGCCCTGGGGTATACTTAGAATGCCAAGCCACCCTTTTCATTAAGTAGATACCACATAAAAAGGCCGAGAAGAGGTAAACTATAAAAGGTACTTGAGAGTATACCTAAAATATCAAAATGTGGATTAACTAAGGGGTTCACCTGACACCTGAAAAAAAAAACAAAACACACATAAATCAGACCCTTTGAGGCTGTTCCTAGCCCAACCTAGCAAATCTTAGTTAAGTAAATAATTCTATTATTCAGCTAAAAAGCATTTATTAACCAAAGACAGGAAATAAAAAGGGTATTTAGCACAAGAGATGTGTGAAGCCCTCAGCTTTAAAAAGAAAAAAGTTTTAAAATGTAGTTTGTTAGAACCAGCAGACAGGTTTTTTTTTCAGTGCAAGTCAAATACTTTACTTGAGCTAAGGCCACACTATCCAGATTGAAATCTAAATACCCTGTTCAAATACCTCTCCTTATCTCAATAAGACGTCACCACAGTTTCAATATATGACTTGTGCAACTTGGTATGAATTTCATTATAAAGCTGATTGATAAGAGGAGAAATTAAACCTCTAGAAAGGACTATAACTAGCTGATAAAGGTTCAGTCACACCTCTGCATAAATATGCCTCTTTTTGTAGGCTCTGCTTAATAAACTATGAGCAGAGACACAATGTGTTCAGATGGATTTTTATATCTATATATTATATAGATATGTGTGTGTATATATATATAAAACACACATTTTTATACACACGCTACGTTATAGCCCAATACCAAGCGATCCTAGCTACAGGTTTTGACTATTATGAGACAATTCACATACCGCTTCTCTTTTTTTTTTTTTTTTCCCCCCCCACAGGCTTTACCACCAACCCCACGTAAACTAAAACCAAATTTGGAATAGTAGTTCTACTACATCTCAGCATTTACAACAGTACCACACTACATTTTTCCACCAAACTAACCTGATTTCACCTCCACCTTACAGAAGGCACATCCGTGTCCTCACAGACTACACCTGAAGCTGAACCCTTTCATCCACTCCAAAAGCTGTACCCACACTTGTCTTCTCAGACTGACAAGCCAGCAAAGGTCCAGCCCACCCAGCAGCCTCACTATGAACACACACTGTCCGCTATTTACATAACTTAAACCTCCCAACAACACTGACAACTCCAAGCCTCACAGATCTCCCCCACCCAGTTAACTCTCCTGATCACTAACATGCTGCCCTTGCCCATTTAGCCTGGAGTGATTGATTGATTGTTCAGCCTGGAGAAGAGAAGGGGAGACCACAGAGCAGCCTTCCAGTGCTGAAAGGGGGTTACAGGAGAGCTAGGGAGGGACTCTGGANATAAATGTTTTCCTGTGAGGGTGGTGAGACAGTGGCCCAGGGTGCCCAGAGAAGCTGTGGATGCCCCATCCCTGGAGGGGTTCAAGGCCAGGCTGGATGAGGCTTTGAGCAACCGGGCCTAGTGGGCGGTGTCCCTGTCCATGGCAGGGGGGTGAAACTAGATGATCTTTAAGGTCCTTTCCAACCCAAACCACTCTACGATTATGATTAACAGGTGTGTGCACTCCACTCCCCCCATCCCCCCCAGCTAGCCTGCTCCTTCAAATAGATTGAAGCTATGAACTCATAGAGTTGGGGACTGTTCAAGGCAGTTCGCAGCACGTCTGGGAGGGCTTTGGGAACAAAAGGTACAGTGACTGGGGTAGGAATTAAAAAAAAAAACAAAAACAACCCATCACACCAAAAAACTCTTCATTTATTTCCTTGGCTCTACTAAAACAACCACCAAAAAAAGCCAGACACAAGTCATTCACAAGTTCTTAACCACTCAGCTTCCAACTGTCCCCCCTCCAAGAATTCAGGCCTTATAACCCTCAGGGGATACAGGTATAACCAAGAACCACCGCTGAGGGGCTTTACCCGTGCTGGAGCTAAGGCTGAGGAGAAGCCTGTCCCCACCGCCCCTCACAGGCGGCAGGGCTCCCCCACCGAGGCGGCTCCTCCTCTGCCCAGCCGAGCTCCCTTCCCCGCCACCCTCAGCCCACAGGAGCCCCAGAAGTTCGTACCGGCGCTGCTCGAAGGCCCGGGGCAGCCTCTTCGGGCAGTCTCCTCAGCTCACCTCAGGCTCCCCAGGCGGCCGCCTCGCCACAGCCAGCTGGCGAAGGGACGCCCCGCGCCGCCCGCCGTAGCCCGCGGGTGCCATTCAGCCCGACCTCGAGGCAGGTAGTGACCGCGAACAAAGGCAGCTCCGTCCCGGCCGCGCCCCTCAGTCCAGCCCCTCCGCAGGTGTGAGAATCTGCCCCTTTACAAGATGGCGCCCGCAGCCAATCGTTAGGAAGCGCACGAGGACGTTTTGCCCTTAACAAAAATGGCGGCCAAGGGAGGCGGGGAAAGTCGCCGCACGCCAGCGTGCTGCCGCCTATCCCAATCAGCGGCCGCCAACTCTCCCGTAGAGGCCGCAGAGTGGCCAATGGGAGGAGGCAGCGTGGAAGCCGGGTGGTGAGCGGACCAATGGGGCGTTAGCGGCGGGGGCAGCCGGCGCGGGGGCGGTGGTTGCCGGTAACGGTGCGGCGGGTGCAGTGCGCGCGGGCTGCCGAGCGAGGCGGGATGCGGGCGGCCCACGGGCTCTGGGCGGCGCTGGCCCTGCTCCTGCTGCCGGCCGGCAGCCGGGCCCTGCGCGACGGGGAGTGCGAGGGTGAGTGGGGCCGGGCCGGAGGGGGGGCGGGCCCCCGGGCCCGGCGAGTGAGGCCGCTCCTGCCGCCGCCCGGCCCGCCCGCTGCTGTGAGGGGCCGGGACGCGGAGCAGCCCCGGGGCTGAGTTCCCGTCGCCCCCCCCATCCCGCCGACGGAGGGCAGTGACAGCCCTGCGCCGCTGGGGCTGGGCCGGGCCGGCGGGAGCGGTTCCTCCCGGGGCCGCAGAAGTCTCCCAAGTCTGCCGTAGGGCCGGCGGGCCCGGCCGGTGGCGGGGCGGTGCGCAGGCGGCAGCTGGGCGGCTCGGGGCGGGGCTGGCGGCCGTGCCCCCCTCCCCCGGGCCGGGACCTGCCGTCCCGCGGTGCTGCAGCCCCGTCCAGAAGTCGCCGGTCTGTTGTCAGCCGGGTGAGCGGTAGCGCAGAGCTCCCAGGGACAAGGGGAGCGGCGGCGCCGGGAGACCGGGCAGGCTCCTCAGCTGAGCCGCTCGTTTTTCAAAGCGCTCTCCCCCGTCTCCTTTCCGAGCCGGGGGACGGTGCCCGGAGCAGGGAGGCGGAGAGCTGCTGCGGGCGCAGTTCCTCGGCTGGACTCCCCCAGGTTTCCCATCAGGGAGCTGTTTGCCTCGGCTTTGTCCACCGACTGCTGGAGTATGGGCTGTCCTCTCTTCAATGGGTAAAGACAGAAGCAGTGTTCAGCTGATCGAAATCAAACCGGGCACTTTATGTACCACTTAAATACAAAAGCCTCTGGGGTGGAAGCTGTTGAGCTGTACAGCATGGTGGAACAGATCAGATTCCCCAGGTGAAACATGAAAAACTTGAGGTGGGTTATAGTAACTGATTGGGAGTTTGTGGTACTAACACTCACCCCTTCCTCTTGGAGGGAGAGAAACAGACAGAAGGAGGGGGAGGGAACATGGTAAATCAAAACTTTCGGCTGCTGTCCCAGCACTAGGTCAGAAACTTGTTTCAACTGTACTGTAGTTATCGGTACCACTGCCTGCAGCATCTTTATTCTTTCCAAAGGTTTTCACTTCCAAACAGTGCACAGTGGACATCAGTGTGTGTCTGTGACTGGGGACAAACTGATGTGAGGTAAATGATGGTGTTCTATGCATACAAAAAATGTTTTCCTAAATGGCCCAGCTTATAATTACTTCTAGTTTTAATATAATGAGAGTAAGTTACTGCTTGGCTTTGTGTGTGTCATACTCAGTTTCCTGTATTCGCCCGTTTCCTGTGCCATGGCTTGTGTTCAGAGTTGAATACAAGTTAATGACAGTAATATTTGCCGATCCTGTCCTGTTGGGGTAAACAGATCACATCAGAGACGTAACTGGTACCTTTCCTCTAGAGGCAGGCCAGTGCCTGGCACTTGTCTCACACCTGGAAGTCATGAGAATCCTCAGGTCCTCCTGCAGGAGCGGGTTGGGCCACAGAGCTCTTGGTCCAGGCGATGCTGATGTTCACAGGCGAGTTGTGTGAGCAGCAGAATGAGCGAAATCTGACACGCAGCAAGCTGGCAGTGTCCGTCTCACTTGCCCCGTCACACAGATCCTGCATGCTGCGGTAACTGTAGCTGTCTGCCCTCCTTCCCAGCTACACGTGAGTGTGCTGTGCTTAGTCCGAAGCATATATGGAGCGACTGCTGCCACAGGGACAGCGTAATGACTTAAGTTGTCCCTGCCCTTCCCACAGGCAGGAACTTGAATCTCTCCTCTCAGCTGCTGGTGCACTCGTGGGAGTTCCATTATCTTTTAAGACTCTTTCCTTTTTCAATCTGAAACCGATTCAGAAGCTTGTGGGAATGAAGAGAGGAGAAACATGCCAAGTGGACAGCATGTAATCACGTAATTTCTTTTTCTCTTGAAATAACTTACCTATGAACGGAACCAACTTGATAACCAGTGATACCGTATTACTGAAACCAACGCACATGGAGTCTGTAAGAGGATTATGTAGAGATTTGGTTTTCAATCAGAACTGGTTTTGAAGCCCGTGGTCTGACAAGTGGCTTCCCAAAGCAGCAAGAATAAGACAGAAAATTACGTTTACATTTTTGTACAGGCACTGTTTTGTGTTGTATCGCTCAGCTGAATCCCTCTGCTCGCTCAGGACAGTGTACAGAAGCCAAGGGACACTTCCACGGATCTGGTTTCTCAGATGGTCAAAAATCCAGCCAAAATACTGGGGCATATTGTTGATTCATGTGTGCTCTGAAAGAGTTACTGAAATATGTGTGAAGTCACTGACTGCTAACGCAGCTTCTAGAAGTTCTGTTCTCCAAATCCCTTATTCTGTTTCCCTACAAGTGCCCTTTAAGAGCTGCAATGAGATCACTGCAGTGGCAGGTAACTCCATCCATCTTCCCTTCCAGTGTGTGTAACGTTCCTGGGAAGGTTCTACCAGAGTCTAAAGGACAACGATGTTGAATTCACACCTGCCAGTATTGAAAAGGAACTCTTGAAATCCTGCAAAGAAGCAAAAGGCAAAGAGAACCGCCTGGTAAGTAGCAGTAGTCAATGATACTTGCCTCTTGAGGGAATAAGTTGTACAATACTTGGCAAACAAGGGGAACTAGTGCTCCTGAGTTTGTATGATACAGCTTCCTAAGGGCTGTTCTTCCTAGCTCTGTGGCCACAATTGGTCCTGTATTTTTTTATAAGAGAGGGCTTGAGGAGTTTGACCTCTCACCTTAAAAAAAAATATATATATATAAACCCCAGTCTGTCAACAGACATCTTACTGGCTGACCTTGTTCCTCCCTGTTACTGAAGCGCTTTTATTTGCTGTAGGACTTCCTTGTCCCTTAAATTGTACTTGGGGTGCTATATAGCTGTTAAAATATTAATGCACTTCATCTCTTTAGCTGAAAACTAAATAAAGGAAAACCAAATTGCCCTAACTCAAAACAGAAGGTAATCCCCAAATGCAGAGCCCCAAGGAAAAGGCCCTGAACTCTCCCAGGAGTACTCCAGAGAGACACCATCAGAGGGGAAATGCTTCAGAAAGTCTTTCACCTTGAATGCAGACTGTATTAATCCAATCGAATTTTTTAAAAAGTTGAGAAGTAACAACCAGCCTCAACAGCAATGAAGCAGTGTGACAGGAAACATCTGCTCACTACTCTGGGCTCAGAGTTAGGCTTCCTTCCTTTTGCCTGTCTGTAGCAGTCACTTGGAAAGGTTCTGTAACAGTAAACATCTAGCTGCAGAACCAAGTGAGGAGAAAAGACAGATAGAAAACTCTCCCTTTAGAAGCATTTTTCTATGCATCTCCACCTCATTCTTTTCTTCCCTCTAGTGCTATTATATTGGGGCCACAAGTGATGCAGCCACCAAAATCATTAACGAGGTATCAAAGCCCATGAGTCATCACATCCCCGTGGAAAAGATCTGTGAGAAACTAAAGAAGAAAGACAGTCAGATCTGTGAACTAAAATATGGTGAGTTGCCAGCAAAAGGGGAAATGCCTATGCTTTTCTGGGGCATGGGTCACCTGGGGTGAAGCAGCATGCTAAAACGACTCCGTCCTAAGTTCTGTAGCAAGATTGCTAGTCTAATTAGGTTGCACAACCTGGGTTGCTCTCCATGAACATCCTAGAGAGCTTTATGGAGATACTCGGTTAAGATTGTTGGCTACTGACCCTTTTCAGCTTCTGCAGAGCCGCTAATCTGCCTTGAAATGCTAACTCCCAGGCACATCAGCACCACTGCGCTCAGATCGCTATTTTGAATATCATCTTTAGATAAATGCTGTAAAGCTTGTCTTGTGGAGCAGCCAGGTGTGTCCTGTGGCCTGGGATGATGTCTCTTGTATGCAGGGTTCGAGCCCTTAGCTAAGCCACGCAGTCCCAGCTGCTCTTCTCTTTGCCAGTAGCAGGCTGATCAACACTTCTTCCTTACCTCCTCCGGTGTCTGCTCAGAGCATTCAGCACTCTTCTTACCACCCTCCTTCAACTCTTGCGTTCCTAGATGATGTTTTCTTCCTGAAAAGATAATACGAAGCACAGTCTTGGAAATACCTCCTTCTGACCGCTTTCCTATAGCTCTGCCCTTGGATTGTGGGTCTTCACACTTCTCATTTGTTGTACCAACGTCCTGTTGCTTCCTAACAAGCTTTTTGTTACCTTGCCTCTGAAATCACTCTGCTGCCTTCTATTTATCTAGTGGAAGAGAGCGTTAAAGCATGGCTGCTCATGTCATAACGGGGGGTTCAGGGCTGCGTGGAACCCCTACAGCTAAGCCGCAACCCAACTTTCTGGCTTCCAGTAATCGTTTCAGTGTTCAACACCCGCTAACTGAGCCGCTCCTTCACCCCGGGGCCCGGCACCTTTCTCCCTCCGGCACTTTGGCTTCCCCGCCCGCAGCACCGGTGGTCGGACCCCTCCCCCGGGCCCTCTCCTCCCCCGCGGTGCTGGCCGTTCCCCCGGGCCCGCTGAGCGCGCCTCTGCTCTCCCCGCAGACAAGCAGATCGACCTGAGCACCGCCGACCTGCGCAAGCTGCGCGTCAGGGAGCTGCGGCGGATCCTGGACGACTGGGGCGAGGCGTGCAAGGGCTGCGCCGAGAAATCCGACTTCATCCGCAGGATCCACGAACTGATGCCCAAGTACGCCCCGCGGGCCGCCGGCGCCCGCTCGGACCTCTGAGGGGCGGGGCCGGGCCGGAGGCGGCCCAGGCGCGCGCTGCCGGCGGGGGGGGGCTGAGGCGGCGCGCGCTGTACGGGACGGGAGGTTCATTAAAGCGCTGCGGTGTGTGCCGGGCGGACACGTGCCGTGTGACGTCATTGCGGGGCGCGCGCACCCCTCCCCGCGTTCCCCCAGCCTGCCCCCTGCCCTCACGGCTCTCGGGCGGGAGCGGCGCTGCGCGCGCCCTCCACAGCAGGGGGCGGGGTTCTGCCGGGCGCGCGCGGCCGCGCCTCAAGTGACCCGCTTGGCTGATAATTCTGATCCTCTTCAATAAACTACAGGAGACAGTCAGCAAGAGAGCAGCCAGGCAGCTCCTGCAGGAAGAGTTTCACTCTGGATGAACACAGGAGCAGACTAATATGGCTCATACCCCACTTCTCAAATCCATGAGTGCCTACACACTTATCACTCAGGAGAAGAGGAAAGCTTTAAAACACTGCTCAGAATCCTCACCAACAGCAGCAAAAGTAGTGAGCAATAACCAGGATTTGGTGCAAGAGCTACATTCCCTATGCAGAACTGTTGACTTCCAAAAATCCTTCACCCTCTTGCCCTGCTTATTAATATGATCCAACACTTCCTCGAGCCTTCTCTCCAACCTTCCCCACCAGCCTGGAGCTCTTGAATGAGTTCTGCCACTGTTCAGATTATCTCCCCCATACCAGAAAAAGCTGACAAGCTGTCAGACTGCAAAAGCCTGCATGTTTCTTCTTTCTAGTGTTCACACACCACTTGTACCTGTTTTTTCCATCACACTTGTCCCACCATGTACTTTAATCCTGGTGGGTGTTTGTTTTTTGTGGGTTTTTTTTTTTGCCTGGTTTATTCTTATACACTCCCCAGCCTTACTTAAAATACTAAGACACAGAAATAATCCTGAAACTGAAGCATTAACAACCATACTGTTGAAGCAGTAGCTTATTTGTACAGCAAACCACATCGATTTCAGTTGGACCAGCTCTCCATTCGAAAGCTTTGATTTCATAGAATCCAAGTGCTTTTCAAGAACTTGCCAGTTCTACCAGTATTTTATTTGTGTTTGAAGTAGAAGTGGGCAGCCAGACAGGCTGCCTCAATGACCAGTCCAGCTACACTCCTGCCAGCGTGCTTGCCAGGCAGCTGCCTGGCTCCTTGCGTACTTGTCTCCAGGCTGTCTTGATCACAGACAGAGCCTGCTTCTCCCAGATTAAAAAAATAAAGCATCCAGTTCCTAGTTTTTGAAGCATTGCATCTGTAAAATTTCTTCAGAAACAGACACAGATAATGTATTTTTGTTTCTAATTAAAAACAAGCATTTTTGAAATGCCAACATTTTCATGCAAAGAAAAGGAGAAATGGCAAGACAACATAAATTCTCTGTTGGTATTAGGGGAGAGAAGGTTAGTCAGGCCTTTGCTTCCTGTTACTCAGCTTGCGAACAGTGTAGGACAAAAATAGTCAGTTGTTGCATTTTATGTTTCTACAGCATGTTGCTCTAAATGGACCCCTGACATCGGGCAGTTCTCCAATACGTTAGCCTACACCCAGTTTAAAGTTGGAGCACGAGGCTTTATGCATGGAGCTCCCTCCGTGAACAGGGTCCACATCTTTCAGACCATTATAAGTTTCAGAAGAGGATAAAGTGATCAACCTGGGAGAAGCGCCACTGCTACAGACATACAGTTGCCTTCATTATTCAGTATTGCCACATCCCGTGGTTGATGTTAGCCTGATTTGCTGTTTCACCTTCTGACTTGGCTAGACAGCTTACCAGCTGGCGCCTTGGCCATATTCACTTCCTTGCCTTCTTTTGACACAAGTCACTTTATACCTAATGAGCATTTTTAGATTTCAAGTTCTATGTTGGTTCCTCACAAAACCTTTCACAAAACTGATAATGAGCCAAATAGAGCAATTAGCACAACTCACGAAAATCTAAGAGGCCATTAACCAGAAGGGTACGCCAAACTGAGTAACAAAGTGCTTTGAGTCCTTGGGAATTCTCACATAACCTGCTTTCAACACATTTCTCCTTGGAAACATTGTTAAAATATGCAGCAATATCAACAACAAAACAGACAGCCAGACTCCCACAGGCACCATATGCAATATCAATCTCAGCAGTCAGCTCAGCTCTAGTCAGTATGGTTCTTGGACTGCAAGGTATGCTCAGTGTAACACAACAGGCCTGTTGAGCATCCTAGGGCACTGTATAGAGAAACCAGTGAGCAAGAGATACAAACATAACCTGGGAGAGAGGTTACCACAAGTGCCACCCCAAAATTCCCTCTGATCTTTGTCTCTCCCTTGTTTACCTTCTCAGAGGTATCCTCTGTAACAGCAAAGAAAACATCAGTGCTCACCTGGACCCAAATGGGGAGCAGCAGGCGGGAGGAACATGGGGGATGGCAGCTATGTATGTTTATGTACGCTCTGGGTACCTGCGCACACATTTGTGTGGCCTATGATCCAGGCAAAGAAACTTGCACTTCCACCTGTTGTGCAATAGCAAAACAAAGAGCCACAAGGCAGCTGGAGTCGTGATAAGACCTGTGCTGGCTGCTGTCGGGAAGCCTGGCCCCCACCAAGTGCTGCCTGAGAGCCATGGGATTTGGAGGCAAGGAACCAGGGAGTAGAAAGGGGTTTGATCAGAGGTGGAAAGGGAAAAACCGCTGCCGAGTCTCATAACTCTCAGATGTAAAGGTCTATTTTAATGTATCCATTTTACAAACAAGCAACTGACGGTTGTTTCAGTCTAGGGGTGAACTTCANGCCGCCGCCGGGCGCCGCGCCCTCGCTGCTGCTGGCGCCGCTGGGGGGCTCGGCGGGCCTGGCCGGGGAGCCGCCCGGCGCCTGTGAGTACAAGACGCTGCTGGTGAGCGGGCTGAGCGCGGCCCTGCCCGACCAGCTGCTGGAGGACGGCCTGTTCCGCCTCTTCCAGCGCTTCGCGGGGGGGGGCGCCGGGGACATCAGTGTCAAACTCTCCCACACGCCCGAGCTCGGCCGCGTCGCCTACGTCAACTTCCGACACCCCGGGGATGCCCGCGACGCCCGCCGGCACGCCCGGGCTCGGCAGCTGCTCCTCTACGATCGGCCCCTCAAGGTGGAGCCGGTGTACCTGCGCGGGGGCCGGAGGAGCCGCACGCCCCCCCCCGCGCCCTCGCCGGAGCCCCTGGGGTACCTGCCGCCCCTCCACAGCACCTACCAGTACAAGCAGAGATCGCTGTCTCCTGTCACCAGCCCCTTGCTGCGGGAGCCACGGCCCAGGCACGCTCACGCTGCCGCCGCCGCCTTCGCCTTGGAAGCAGCCGCTATTGGGCTCTCCCGGGAGCGGGAGAGGGCCCTGGACTACTATGGGCTGTACGATGAGCGCGGCCGCCCTTACAGTTACCCCATCGTGGCTGAGGAAGACCTGATGCCAGAGGATGATCAGAGAGCGACCCGCAACCTCTTCATTGGCAACCTGGACCACAACGTCTCGGAGGTGGAGCTGAGACGTGCCTTCGAGAAGTACGGCATCATCGAAGAAGTGGTGATCAAGCGCCCTGCCCGGGGCCAGGGCGGGGCTTATGCTTTCCTCAAGTTCCAAAACTTGGACATGGCGCATCGGGCCAAGGTTGCCATGTCGGGCCGCGTTGTCGGCAGGAACCCTATCAAAATTGGCTACGGGAAAGCCAACCCTACTACCAGGCTGTGGGTGGGTGGTCTTGGTCCAAGTACTTCTCTGGCTGCTCTGGCGAGGGAGTTCGACCGCTTCGGCAGCATCAGGACTATTGACTACGTAAAGGGAGACAGCTTCGCTTATATCCAGTACGAAAGCTTGGATGCTGCCCAGGCTGCCTGCGCGCAGATGAGAGGCTTTCCTTTGGGCGGACCGGAGAGGAGACTCCGAGTGGATTTTGCCAAAGCCGAAGAGACGAGATACCCACAGCAGTACCAGCCTGCACCGCTCCCCGTGCACTACGAACTGCTAGCTGATGGGTACAGCAGACACAGAAGCCTAGAGCAAGACTTGAGAGTGCGAGATAGGACTCCTCCACACCTCCTGTACTCGGACAGAGACAGGAGCTTTGCAGAGGCAGAGTGGGCCAGCCCTGCCAAAAACGCTGAACGCAGAAACAACTTGGAAAGCTACAGCCGATCGGTGCGTAGCCGGAGCGGAGAGCGCTGGGCCAGCGATAGCGATCGCAGCGTGCCCAAACCATGGGAAGAGAGGCGGAAACGCCGGAGTCTTTCCAGTGACCGCGGGAGGACTGCTCACTCGCCTTACGAGGACAGAAGCAGGACAAAGGCCAGTGGGCCAGCTTTAGACCGCAGCCCAGAGAGGGCTCGCAAGGAGAATCACACTACAGAATCCGGAGCCGAGAAAGAGCAGAATAACTCCCTTCAGAACAATCGTCATGCGACTGAGGAGAAACCCCATCGTGAGGCATCCGATGCTCCCCAGCCTAAAAAAAGGGACAGCGAACGCAATCATCGAACTGGTGAATCGGAATCAAAAACTCATGAGGAGCCAAAATCTGAGACCAAAAAGCTAAAGAATTTATCGGAATATGCTCAGACACTGCAACTTGCTTGGAACGGGCTTCTTGTGCTAAAAAACAGCTGCTTCCCCACCTCTATGCACATCCTGGAGGGAGACCTCGGTGTCATCAACGGACTCCTTAAAGACCATTCATCCGGCGGGAAGTTAACACAGCTCAAAATCGCTCAGAGACTTCGGCTCGACCAGCCCAAGCTGGATGAAGTGACTCGACGTATCAAACAAGGCAGCCCCAACGGCTACGCCGTGCTCCTGGCCACCCAGTCCGCCCCGGCAGGGGCAGGGGCTGAGGGGACCCTCCCTGTTGTAGAGCCTGGCTTGCAGCGACGGCTTCTCAGGAATCTGGTCTCCTACTTGAAACAGAAGCAGGCTGCTGGGGTTATCAGCCTGCCCGTGGGAGGGGCGAAGGGCAGAGACAGCACAGGCATGCTTTATGCGTTCCCTCCTTGTGAATTCTCTCAGCAGTACCTCCAGTCAGCACTAAGGACATTGGGAAAGTTAGAAGAAGAACATATGGTGATAGTTATAGTCAAAGACACTGCCTAGCCCACACTGTCTTTTCAAATTCCATGTTTTCTTTGTGTGTCACACAACCCAGTTGTTTTTAAGGCTGATCATTTTGGTGGAGGCTCAAAACACCTCGGCCAAAGTGGTAAGATTTTTAGTTTCTAATTAATTTTAATACCATTTAAATAGAGCCCATTTTATTCGTTTTTAATATGTGACACTGTCCGCTGTTGTTCTGTATTTTTATTTTTTAACTGTATGAAAAGTTGTCAGTAAAGCCTTGTTCACTGATGGATTTCTAAACTTGTGCAGTATGCTAGTTCTTACGGCCCAGGAAGGGCTGTTCCCTCTGCTGCCAGGAGCTGGAAGGGGATGGTCCCAGCCAGCCTCCTGCACCTCCTCCGTCTCTTTAGATGTGTCCTGCAAGGTGGGAGGGGGAAGGAGGGTCTTCGTGCTGTATGAGAGGCTGAAAGGTTGGTTCTGGATTTTTTTTTTTTTTTTTTGGTCGTGTTTGCTTTTTATTTCATAAATTTGAGGCTGGGTGCATTCATGTTGATTCTCTGTTTGAGGACAGAAGCTTCCCAGGAAGCCAGCTACCAAGGAAGCAAATCCTGAACAGAAGTGGGTTTTATACACAACAAAGAAATTACAGTTAATATTTGGTGAAAAGTTTGCTACTAAGGAATGAACTCTGCGTTTAACTCTGTGAGGTTTGAGAGCACCCAATACATATCTTAGATACAAGTTCCTGAGTAAAACAAAAATGAGGCTTTACATTCCCAGCTTTTGGAAAAAAAACTAACAAACAGGAGGATAAAAAAAAGTCTTTTAAGGGGGAAACCCTCTTGGTCCTGTATTAGATGTAGACAAGCGAATAAAGGGCACAAAGGATGTGGTGACCTGGAGGTGCCTGTTTGCATAGTTGATCATGTTGCACTGTCTGAAGTCCTTTATTGAAAGATAAATGGCAAATTTTTTTTTTTTGCTAAAGTTGAAACTTATTTGCAGGCTTACCAAAAAAAAAAAAGAGAGATAAACATGTTTGGCTCTCTGAAAAAAACCAGTTATGTTACCACAAGTAGCCTGTCTGTGACTGTAAGAAGCGCTGGAGATCAAAATTTGAAACTTAAGAGGGGATGGTTCTGAGAGCTTTCGTGTCTGTGGTACGAGCCAGTTGCTCAGGAGAGAAGCCAGGACATTGCACCTCTGGCTGCTCAGTAACATAAGGATGCAGAACTAGCATCTAACATCTGAGTTAAAATCCACGTTGTTCAGTTTGGGGATATTTTCATTTTTTAAAGTTGTGCCTGTAGATTTTAGGAGGTTTACAGAAAATTATGTGGGATTAAAACCACTAAATTTTAGAGTTTCTTTAACTTTGCAGGGTTTTTATCGTTTTGGTGGTAAGCAAGTGAACAAGATCCTGGGAGGACCAGAGTCGTTCTTGCAGCAGTCTCTGACCGAGCACTCACTTGCCAATGGCTGGCAAAGGCCCTTTTAAGCTGCTCTCAGGTATGATTGGTATCAAAACCTATATGGCAGGGAGCATAGCTTAGTCTCATGCTTTTATTCTTTTTTATTTTTTAACCCTGCCGTTTCGCAGTAGGGACATCAGCTGATGATGTACGAGTGGCTGCTTAATTTAACCAGGTATTGATAGCAACAAGGATAGGTTGGTTGGGATTTTTTTTTAACATTTAATACTGTGATTACATTAAAAGTAAGTCTGGTTAGTGTGATGAGGGGGTTAGCATTTCAGTTGATTATGCATTTTCTGTACCCCAGAAAAGGTAGTTCTGTCTGCAAGGGCCCGAGTACAGCTTCAAGGCCAGGGAGGGTTTTGTCCATGGTGTGCGGTTCAGCCAGAGGCGAGCTGGCCGGGCTGCTGGGAGCCCCAGGCTCCAGGAAAGCTGATTGACTGGGGGAGCAGAGGAGCAAGGCCGCTCCCCGCAGCCAGGCAGAGCCTCCAGGCTCCCAACATCACGGCTGCACAGCCCAGGGTAGCTGCGCTGCCCCGGTTTTACACGGTGACAGGGACACTGACTTACCCCTGTGACGGGTCCCCAATGCTGTTGTAATGTAGACAGTGCCAAATGTCAACCATTGTAACTGTTAAGTGTTATCTGAAACCAAGTGCTATTAAATACCCCTCCTGGCCAGCGTCCCAGAGTGGTTACAGCTTTTTCTCGGAGCATCCTCTGCGCTGGGGGTGGCCGGTCAGGCCGAGGCAGAGTGCGTGGGGTGCAATAAGAAATGCCCCGCTGCCTTCTTGCTGGCAGCGAGCTGGAGCTTGTGCTGCTGTGGAGCAGCCCTGTGTGTGCAGGTGTGTTACGGTGTGTGGATGGGAGGAACCCGAAGGAAAATAATACCTGCTAAAAGCTGTAACTGCCTGATGGCAAAGCCAGGGAACCCCTAGGTATCCCCCATCTCCTACGTCCCTGTTGAGACAAGTAAGTCCTAATGTAGGGTTGGGTTTTTTTTTAGAGGACATGTTTTGTGTTGGATAAAATTTTTAATGATGGGATTTCTGTTCCCAGTGAAGTGTCTGACAGATGTGAGCATGTGTGTGCGAATGGAGGAGCAACACATCTCCCTCCTACAAACAGATTAACAGGGGTAAAGGGGAAGTGGAAGAGCTTGAGGAAAAAAACACCTGGGAGAGAAGCAGCATCAGCCTTCTAATGTAATGACCTCAGCCTTCCTCACTCCCCAGGATGCAAGGGAGCCACAGCCATTGCTTGAACAGAATAGTCCTGTCCCCCCTCCCCTCACACCTGCATCCAGGCTGCTTCTGGGAGACACCGTAGATAGTGACAGCAAAATACCACTCCAAGGCTTGCAAGCCTTGGCCCTGAACTCAGGATGGGATGCAGTTCTGGGGAGAAGATGACTGGGGAGGGGAGGTAGGAGGAACAGGCCGGCCCGTGTTTTGAGGCCTGGGGTAGATGGTGGGTACAACAGGGCTGGGGGGTGGCTGGGGTGGGGGGGTGGCTTTCCGCCTGGTACAGCAGCAGCAGGGAGGCAATGGCTACAGGGTCATTGTCTCCGTGTCTCGGAGGGCAATCTGAAACCCCCAGGGGGAGCAGGGGGTGGGAGGGTGGATGGGGTGGTCTGAGAGCATTACTGGTTAGAGGGGGTTGCTCTATTTTCTTTTTTCAAACACCCATTCAGTTTTACAAAGCCTCTTTTTAACATCGGGGGGGGCTGGCTGTACTGCAGCAGACACATGAACAAGAGGGTCAGCCCCAGGCACGGGTGAAGGATGCCACCATACCTCGATTACTACTCCTAGCTAACACACAACTTAAACGGGCCAGCCCTGAGGTTTCTACCCTGCTCTCCCAGCCCTGGCCTCTGGGATAGGTGGTTTTTTGGGGTTTTTTTGGTTTTGTTTTGAACTACTGCACTGTCGGGATATGCCTGCACCCTCCCAGGGTGATGGCACATTGGTTACAGAGCCTGTGCTCCACAGAACTGTGCAGGAAAGGGGCTGAGCAGTTACCCGTGGTCCTGTCGCAGAGTGAAGAGGACCATGGCGAGAGGAGGGCATGGGCTTGGGCTGGGCTGCTCTGCTCCCGTCACGGGAGGAAACACAGCATCCTTCCGGCAAAGGCTCCCCGCCAGTGGGGAGAGGGGTAGGTACAGGGCTGAGCCAGCTGCCAGGACAGTGAAATGCTCCTTCCACCCCCTAAGCCACAGCCTCTCCTGCCTGCATAGAAGAAACACTGCACAGCATCACATCAGCAACGTGCTGTGAATATTCAGAAAGGTGGCAGGACTTTTTCCAAACACGATGCTTTTAAATAGATGATATCACCATGCCAGGGCAAGAAGTGATTCTCCAAACACTGCAGTTTCCCTCCATCCCCTTGTAGAATTATGGCCTGATGAAACCAACCAAAGAAAAAAAAATAAACCCTCCTAGCCCTCAACTCTGAATCCCCCTGTTGCACCCAGCACTCCTCCGTGGTGCCCCACGAGAACACGTCAGGTCCTGGGGGGCCCTGCCTCAGCCCCCCGCCAGGGCCCCAGCAGGCTCCCTGGGGCTGTGCTCCATAAAGGTGTGGGAGGGGAAGGATTGCACAGATACTTACAGTGGCCCAGCTTCACGTCAAATTTATAAATAGGAGCTCCAGTCGAGGTGACGTGGTTCTGTCTCACAAAACTAGTTGGTAAATTTGTCCAAGATAGCCAGGCCCAAAATGACAACAGATGCATCTGATGAGGTACAATGCCAGAACAAGATACGGACATCTGGCACACTATCTCCCTCTGTTAGGAGTAGGTCTTTTATTTTCTTTTTCCTCCTCCTGAGCAACACATTTTCTAAGGTAAAGCTGCACAAGATGTTTCCTGATAAGGCAGAGGCTGGCTCCCACAGCTGCTGGATGGCATATCCAATTTTCAATCCCCTCATTTAACCGTATGCTGCTCCAATGGCTGTTCTTAAATGCTGTAGTAATCACATTCTCATTCGTCTTTATCCACCATACAAGTACAATTATCCACTATAAGTTGCAGCAGAACCTTTCTTTTTAATTATTACTAAGCAGCCCTGGGTAAGTGCATTAAGTAGGTGCAATGCTGGAGGGAAGAGACATCCCTTCTCTTGTTTAAAAAGAAAATCCTTCCTCTTCAAGCAATGAAACTTTGAGCCTTAGTTGAACGGAGCACAGGTCTTGGTGGAAAATTTGCTGTAGTGTTAAGGGGTGAGAAGCCTCCAGCTCCCTGTTCTGCCTCAAACCCTATTCTGAAAGTGGCCAAAACAGAGAAAGGGTGAAAAGTTGAGTTGATCTTATCTGAACACCTGGGAATAAATAGCACATTTAGCAGCTTCGTCCAAGGAAGCAATGAGCACACTTACCTTCCAGTTCTGACTCACAGAACTAAGCGATGCAGTTGTATGCTGTACAGAGAAATCAAACACAACTGCAATTTTTTTCATCCCCTTCTAAGGGCAGGGCCTCTTGTCATGTACAAACACGAGCACCTCATTTCCCTTCTGCCCATATAGCCACAAGGCAGCCTACGTAACGCCAAACCACACACGGCTGAGGCGGCCCAGCATTGCTCCCACCTTCTGACACACCCCAGCGAGGTGGTGAGGGTTCCCTGCAGCTCGCCACGCTTCCTGCAGCTGAACCGCAGAATGGATGTTCTGGTGCATCTTTAAACAACATCACAGCCTGGCATTAGCACCTTCCAGCTCCCCCACGGCACAGTGCGGGTGCGGTGCTGCGCTGCCCACAGTCCCACTGAAAATTCCCGGCTGTCAGGCAAACCAGCAAGTCAGATTTGAGCCCTCAGGCACCGTGAAATGTCACTGTGCAGCTCCGGGAGTCCCTGTGGACGGGAGCAGGGGGTGCAGCCAGCACTCTTGGAAATCTCACCCCTTTGCTCTTCCTTATTGCAGCCAGCCACCAGCTACACCTAGCTGCGCTCTGGCAGAGCTCCTCAGGCACACACAGCACTGCTTTTGCATGGGTGGCAGAAGAATGCATGGCTACAATTCACAGCCATAAATAGAGACAGGATTTGTATTTAATTTTTTAATAAATACACTTTACATTAAAGAAAAAGGCCTTCAATTTGCAGTTTCCACACAGAGGGCAAGAGGGAGAGGGGGAAAAAAAAAAAAAAAGATTAAAAAACTTGAACAACAAAGGGCAGAGGTGAGAAAGGGGGCTCAAACTTCAATCCCAGACCCCCATGTCTTTAGGAATACCAGGCTCTGACTAGGCCAAGCCAGGACTTCAGCCTCCCACTATAGCTGGTATCACAGCGAGAATCTCTGCTTTAAACAGCCTGTATGTTCAGTTACCAGACACCCCTGGGGCTCTTCCCTGGAGGACAGAAGCATCTGAAACACACTGGCGGACTAGCAGGTGTTAACACCTGTTGCTTACTTTTTTTTAAAAATAAAATCATATTTAAAATAAAAAATATTCTCACTCCTCCACAATTTTAGAAACCACGATCCTCTTATTTCACTTAGTAGTTGCATAAAAATGCCTCTTCTTTTAATTTTAAACAATTTTTCTCCCCCAAACCTACCCCATGGTAACAAGGTACTACAGGAATACAAAGTTCATCCCCTCTCGACTAGAACACCTGCCTTTTTTTTTTTCTTTTTGTTTTATATAAAACTATTTCTGTTCTTTAGGAAAGAACTTTATACAAAGAAAATATATTGTGAAATATCTTCAGAAGTTTCCTTGAAGAGGAGAGTCATCTCAGCCTAAAATAAAAAATAAAAATAAAAAAGGCAGAGAGAAAAGAGGCCTAATCCCAGGTCTCTTTATTGTAGAGCCTTGGACTTAGCCCCAAGCCTCAAACTGACTCAAACCAACACAGCGGATGGGCTGGAGTTCCTCAGGTTTTCCCAGGAGAAAATGGGTTGGGGTGCTCAGAATCGGTTTCCAATTTGGTCTCCGGTCTTCTGCTGGGAAGGGAGCATCTCCTCCTGCCAACATCCCACCTGGCAGTCACTCCTCACTCATTCAGAGACAGGATTATGTCGTCCTCTAAGTCTGAATTATCTGAGCTGTCGGCTGAAAAGGAGACATGTAGGTTACATTTGGTTTGTGGAAGAACACAGCTGTCAGGGCTGCTAAGCAAGGCAACGTGCATAGTTACAAGAGATAGCCACCACCTGCTAAAGGCCAGCAGCTCCCCAGCAATGACGGAGGCAGCTAGCACCATTAATGCATTTCAAATCAATCAAAAGCAGTTAGCAAATCTGCACCAGACCTTGCTTTCCCTGGTAAAACAGAAGGTCAAGAGAAGAGCAGCTTTACCCAATGCAGTTTCTATTAGCTGGCAGGTTTTTTTCCCCATGACAAGATGGGGAGGAGGACACCAGCAGTAAGCTGAGCTGCCTGCACGACTTACTGGGCACATCTCAGTGCAACAGCTCTTCATGCTGGGGGCTGGCCAGATCTGGCAGTCGTTCCTCACAGCTGTTATTTGAAAGCAAGCTTGACAGTTCCACCAACCTGATGTGGTGAAGCATGGCTCTGTATTATGTGCATGGGGCTAATTCACTACGCAGCGAGTTAGACCCAGACCTTCTCAGTACTAGCTTCTCACTGGCCTGTCCCTCCCCTCTGTGAGCACAGCAGGAGACCTCCCCCAGCAATTCATCCATTCACAACTAGAACCTTCCTCTAGCAACCCGAAGGTTTCTGTAATTAATTTAATTTAACTACATGGCACTCATTAAAGGTGACCTGAAATTGTGCTTTTCCAGGTTTTTCTTCATTGTGCTACAGAATGAAGACATGAAAGGATTTGCCAGAGGCAATTACACACACACACACTCACACACACACACTTGCTTTTTATCTTAAAACATATGATCTCTCCTCCCTCAGTTGTGCAAGAGGGAAGTGATAGCAGCTCTGGCAGCAAGAGTTCTCCTGCCTTACCTTTGAGGTGACATTGGCTCTTTTTCTTATGTGAATTCATTGGATGCTGCAGTTAACTAGGTGTTAAAAACAGTTAAAAAAAAAAAAAAAGACACCAAGACTTCCTCTTAGCCATCTCAGTTATACTGGATCTCTAAAATGCCTGTCAAGGTAAGCAAGGCCTTTTGGAAGGTTCACCCCTTCTCAGATGCTTTCCTTAGGAAAAAAAAAAACAAACAACACGGGCAAGAGGCAGAGGGCACAAACACTTCCCCCAACCCTCCTCCCTGAAGATCAGCCAGCTACCCTTCCACTGTGAGCAGCAAGGGATGCTCCAGTCTCACCATCAGCTGGGGGGTCAATGCTCCCAGAACAGCTACAGACACGTAAGGGTAGTTGGAAAACACCAGCCAGTGCTGCAGGAGCTACACTTACGCAGTAAGAGGGAAAGAAGCACAAGCAAAATAACAATCCAGAAACTCTGGAGAAGAAGAGAAGATGAAAAAGTTGGGTTTTTTTAAAACACCAGAGGAAAACTTCGAAAAGGAATCTCCTAACTCTTTGTTCTCCAGTCTACCCACACAACCTTTAAGCTCCATGTCTACAAGTAAAGCTGATGGCACGTAACTGCTTGGCAGAAGATTATGGACCTGCCTGTAATTCTTCTCGATTACAGAAGAAAAGAAGAAACAAGAGTCGGCCATGCTACTGGTGAGAATTCCCATATACTTCTTCCTTCCTATGTCACACGTGCATTTCAAAAAGGACACCCCACTGGCCCAGGAACAAGCTCTTGAGGTATCTGCACAATGCATAAACTGCTTTGGACAAGACAAGCAGATCCATGTCCCCAGGGTGGTGATAGAGGAGGAGGAAAACAACTTTATACTTAAAAGGTTCTCTGTGGATTATTCCTGAAAAGGAAGCAAAACCTCTTCTAAAGCGCAAGGAACCAAAGCCTCTCACACCCCTAGTTTAATTTTCTTTGCATTATTTTGTTTTGAAGCACACCCACTGTATGTTATGGAGGTTCATCCAAAATACAGCAGGGGTCAGTAGGAAGTGCTCTAAATATATCCCCACGCCTCAGATCTGTACTTTGCAACAGTGTCAGTGCCCTTACATCTTTTAATTCTGGAACGCAGCATAAGCAAAGGAGAGGGAGAATTCAATTGCTCTTGCTCGGTGAAAAACAAAAGCAAGCCAGATGAAGTTGAAGTCACAGAGAAGCCACCACAGAACCCCACTCAAACCCTGCACAAGGACCATGCATACATCAACCTGGCAGAGCTGCACTCCCTGCTTTATGTTCCCAAAGATGCTGCTAAGCAACCTGACAGCCACGAGATGGGCTCGCTGCAGCTCCACAGCAACACCAGACCAAAGTTCTGATTAAACGGTTCTATCCATAAACACTGTAAAGATGTGGCCATTTCATAACACACAGTGCTCTACACAGGAGCTTTGTTAGAGGAAAAGTTATTTAAATGGCCTGAGCTTCCCTTCCATTCTGCCCCTTGGACAATTCCAGTTACAGCACTCTGCGCGCTCTCTTAATAGCTTCTGGCCCTACACCCCTGAGGAAACAGAAGTGGAATTGTGTCAGGAAGGTCTTGTCAGCTACTGGGACAAGCAGAAGTTATCTGCAATCCCAAAAAGTTGAACTGCAATATGTTATTAATGAATTTGAGCTATGGAAATGTCCTATATGGCCCTGCATTGTATACCTTCTGCCTTCAAGAGAACAGCAGACTGACCCCACAGAGAACTCTGGCAACCTGATGTGGTCACATCCTTAAAAATGACCAAGATGCACTCTAACAGAAAAGAGGGACATGAATGAGTCTGCCAGCCACATCAGTGCCAAAACAGGCCTGGCATGCTTAATCCTCCAGCGCATTGTCAGAGAAGATTGATTCCCACCTCGGTTCTCACATTAATCTTCTATCACTGCAGGACTTCAAGCACGTTGCACACTGTGATTACTTTGCCTTACTAACCTTTTAACTTAAGGGAACTGCACTATGCCCACAGAACAGCTTGGAAATTAAAAAGGACTAAGTGGCTTGGCCACGCATACTCAAAATTGTGTTGCAAGAAAAGGGGACAGAATCTGGTGTCATAAATTCCAAGCCTGACGCCCTACTCACCTCTTTCTTGTAAAGCCTTTTTCCAAATTGAATTGCTACATAAAAAGTTCAGAACTTACTTTCTTATACATACACATACACGCACACACATTTTGTTAACTTAAAATCTCTATTTGTGGAATGCCAGAAAAACAATTTAAATTCTATCCCAAAAGTTATGTTAGCTTCAGAACAGTCTAAAAAAGGAAGCAAAGTCAGAAATGCCATGTTGGTTTTGCACTTTAAGCAATTACAAGAGAGAAAGAAGAGCACCAAAGATGCTTCTTTGTTCTTACAGGTAGAAACAAGGCAGAGAAGACAGGTGAGGTAACAGTTCAACCAGTGCTCCCTTGAAGGGCAGGACAGTCAAGCAATCAAAGCTTCTTCACATGGAGTTTCTTGGCCTGCCAAGTTCTCACACACACGCCTGGGAGCACTTGAAGAAAGGAGATACCTTCCTTTCCACTCAGATAAAAGCTGTCTTTACCGACAGATTATTTTGAGAGGCCACAGGTGAACAAGCATGATGATCTGTGCCTTTCATACCAGCGAGGGGGAAAGTCAGCTAAGTCATTTCAGGGAAGACTTAGATGTTGCATTATTTGTCAGGACATTAAACAGAAGACAAGGTCACCTGTGGTCACCAAGCTGGGCACACACTTACTGTCTCCAAGAATCAGCTCAACTTCCTCATCAGCATCAGAATCTTCATCTTCACCCTCATCTCCCTCTTCCAGGAGGTTGGCAAGCTCCTCATCATCGGAGGGAGAAAAGTCATTTTCTCCATCCTCACCAGCATTCTCATTGTTCTCATCCTCCTCCAGCTCAGCCTCCAGCAGCTGGTCTGTATCTAGTTCATCAAGGTCATCTGTATCATCATCATCTTCATCATCATCTTCTTCCTCTTGCTCTTCTTCCTCCTATTAAAACAGCAAAAACAGTTCATTGCAGACATTAAAACAAATGTAAAATGGAATAAGAATAATTGAAGAAAGCATACCTATAGTTTCCACTTCTCCCCATATGCAGACATCACACGTTACAGACATGTTCCCATGACCCACATAAGCACCTTCTCTCCACCACTACAGAACACGACACACGCTATGTCATTTGCAGGCCTGCAAAGTCTTATCTGCAAAATGCTGGTGCAACACAAGTACTACTGGCTCAAGCTCCTCTCCAATGCTGGCCATCAACATGTGTCACCACAATGCAGTCTGGAGAAGGTCATGCAATAAGACCCATTAATCCATGGCTTTGTTGCTAGTCTTGCACAAACTGCTTTAGTTTCACCTGGACCAAAACCTCTACTTGGCATTAAACAGCATGTGGCATGGATGTTCCGTCTCTCAGTCATTCCTGATTTAGATGAGATGTAAAATGCAGGGAAAGATACTATTAGCCTAAACCAATCCCTGAATCACTCCGTTTCAGACAACAGAACTGTTTAAAGCAGCTCAGAAGTCTCATCTTTGGCATTTACCTGTGTCTCAAGATCTTTCTCTATAAAACCATAAGAATTTGCATTCAAGTAAACAAATTTCTCATTGTACAGATCAAATCCAGAAATCCATGTCTAGCAGATAAACCTGAGTGGGAAGAAGCTGTTAGTCATATCGTTCTTCCAGACAAACAACTGGCCAAAGAGTACCATCACAAGCCAAGATCCACAAAGTCTTCAAGACTCAAAGAAAGAGTTCAGTATACCTACACATCTCAGTGTCACACCCTTCTCTAACAGAATGCTCTCATGTGGCAGAAAGGCAGCCCTCAAGTCATTCAGCCTTAATTGCTCCTTTGTTTTGGGAGGAAACACATTTTGCAAAATTATGAAGCAGGTAAGATAGGTATTCAACAACCCACTTCAAGGGTTAGTTTGGTCCTCAAGCTCACAACACTCACACTGTGCTGTTTAGACTGCTGCATTTTCAGATCTAAAAGGACAAAGGAAAAAAGACCTACTGTCACCTCCCCAACCTACTTTTTCTGCAGTCAGTGCTATGAAAATCCACCACACCCACACAAATCCAACATCTGTCATAGGCAAAAGAAACAACGAATGCCAAAAAGCCTGGGCAAATTTTATTGTTTCTTCACTTGCAAAAGGCAGCCAAGTCTCCTCTACTGACCAGAAGTGCAGCGTTATTTAATTGGAGATTACAGTATAAAACCATTGGTTTGCTACATAGAGTTTTCTTTCTGAAAGAGCTGGTATTAAGTACAAAATTAAAGCAACCTGCATTAAAGCCTATGCCTATTTTAGGCAATTACAAACTTTACTTCAAGTCAATGAGGCCTCAAGCAAATAGACATTGCTTTTTGAATAGTATACACACTGGGAAAGGAAATATCTTACCTGCAGCTCACAGTTTTAAACCGCAGTGCCATACTGAGTGTAATTTTCCATAAGATACATTGAATTGAATATAAAAGCTTTTGCCTGAATAACTCTTACTTTCGTTCTACGCAGTATCTACAGAAAGAGCAATGTCTTAAACTTTATTACTCTATTCAGAAGTTAAAAAATATCTATCCCACAATGACTTAAAAGAAAATGTCAAAAGTACTTAATTTGATTGTGTTTCACATTTAATGTATTTATGGGAAATTGAAATACTATTTTATCAACATTTTCATTCAATCTTCAGGCAAGACATATACAGCAATATCATCCTTAAAATACAGGATAAAATGAAATATAGTTGTGTAAAGTTAAAGATTTATTCTGGCTGACAAGATAAGTGCCAAATTACACAGAAAGGGTGTATATTTAGCTGCAAATTAACTTTGAAGAATTGTGCCAACCAATGAGGAAAAAATCCTTTCTGAACATACAAACAGTAACAGAAGACTGGAGAACTGAAATCACCTTTCCAGTCCAAATTTATCTGAAGGAGGCGATTAGAATCAGGCCATACTCATTTAAAAAACACTTAAGAACAGTAAGATGAGGTCTAAATTATACTTGTCCCTCGTAAACCAGAAAAAAAGCGTGAAAAACATGCTACAAGAAGCCACACGTGCATGTGTCAGAGAGAACACAACCCGCGCACAGTGCACATCCTTACTGAACTGAATGAGCGACACAGAGCACAGTTCAAGAGGAGTGATCTTAAGCAATGAAAAACCTGTACCTTGTCATGCTTTACAGAACACTAACAAGAACTTGGGAGATGTGGTGCCTCTGCTAAGTAACGTGTGAATTAATTCTGCATTAGCTTATGAACAATCTCCAAGCACAAACCTCTGCAGGCACACTGCAGTACTCCAGTCCAGAAGGACAAGGCTTGCATGTATGTGGCGAGATCTCTCTTAAGAAAGCACACAGAGCTTCTGCACCCAAAACCAGTCTGTGGGACACACAGCTCAGAAAGATTCCACCTGGGATCTCCTCACACCTAACACTACCAAGTGTAAGTGATATCCAGTCTGTTAATGCATGTCTAGGCTGTATCCTCATCAGATACCAGCACTGTCTCACACAAGGGATCCAGAGACAGATAAAAATGCCATGCCTTCCCCAGCGACTCATCAGTATGCTTGTATAAGAGCAGTGACAAAAGTCCTTGTGCAGTGTCACAAGGAAAGACAGGCAGAACTGTTATCCCAAACCATATCAGGATTTGTGAAGGAAAAATCTGCAAAATCAAGTTCCTACCTACTCAACAGAAGTTCCCAAGAGCTTTGGGCAATGACCCAGGTGCTGCTAGAAAAAAGAACCAGTGTGCACATCTATGCAGAACAAGCACACACCTGTGCTTATCTTCCTCATTGGAGTAAACCAATCCACAGAACCCAGGGACCAGCACACTCCACAAGACCAATATCAAGGAATTCCAATACCAATTCCAATACCAAGGAATTGTTTTAGCCATCACTAACTCATTTAGATACCTAAAGATACTCTTCTGTTCAGATTGTTCTCTGTAAAAGCTGCTTAGATCAGATCTTCAACTGTTCATGGAGACCTCACACTCCTCCTCTGCTTCCTTAGAAAATATTTTCTTCCCTCTCCAACAGAAGCCACTTCACAGCTGCTAGTTACCTCTACAGAAGGCACGAGGGTAGTATTGTACAATCACAAAGTGACCATCTCGTAACCTTCCCTCTGTAGAATGTTTTACTTCACTATCAGCACTGACTCACTGCCTGGG
>VZTO01006634.1:8008-51249 GCA_013400615.1 Syrrhaptes paradoxus
TTTTTCACTGTGAGGGTGGTGAGACACTGGAACAGGTTGCCCAGGGAAGCTGTGGATGCCCCATCCCTGGAGGTGTTCAAGGCCAGGCTGGATGAGGCTTTGAGCAACCTGGTCTAGTGGAGGGTGTCCCTGCCCATGGCAGGGGGGTTGGAACTTGATGATCTTTAAGGTCCTTTCCAACCCAAACCATTCTATGATTCTATGATCCTGGTGGAAAAGCAATAAAACCTCAGCTTGAAGGCCAAAGACACTTGCAAATTAGCTACTATTACCCTTTGACAAAAACAAACAAACAAACAAAAAAGTGAGATAGCAAAAGCTAAGAGAGAAAGCAGGAGTTCTTAAGTAAGAGACAAATTGAAAATAGCACCTACACAATTTTACCTTATATAGACCATTGGTAAAACATTACTAGAGCACATCAGTGCTGTTGGCTGCATTTCATAGGACTTTGAAACACTGGAAAAAGTACAGAAGATAGTTAGAAAAACCATTTGAAGACTGGAAAAAACACCATCTCCTCACAAAGGAGCAATTAGTTACTAGAATAGAAGCCGAAGGGGAGCATGGTATTCACTACTATTTCATATCTCCAGAAAAAGTTAGAAAGCCTTTTTGGTATATATGGTTTGCCAAACATTAAAAGCAACTCATCTCTCCCTTCACAAATTTCTGTCTGTAAGGGACAGTTTTTCATATGGGGCTTACAAATTTACAGTTTCTTCAGCATGCTTGAAAGCTATATTTTTTCTTCCCCAGAACTCCTAAACCCATTGCCTGAAAAAAAGGGGAAACAATATGGATGCAGGTGTATGTCAGAAATTCTGCAAATTTGTAAGTAAATACAGAAACAAATAACACAACTGACAGTGAAGGTAAGCACAAAAACGATCCTGAATTATTGCTGACAACCTGATACCTGCGAGGTTGCATCATTTTCTCTGGCAGGGATGCATTTCTTTTCAGATCATTTGTCTTTCATGTACTATTGAATGTAAGATGTGTCTCAGTGACTGACTGATTGAAACAAGGACAGAAAGAAACGATCATTAAACATTTAAGCTCTTTTCTGGGGTCATCTTTGAGGATGTAATCTTGAGAAGGCCAGGCTGCCATTGAAGGTAACAAATCTACTGTCATATGTCTGTTGTGTGAAATGCTTATTTTGATTGTTTGAACTATGTAACTGGAAAACACTTTTTTCTCAGAAAGACCAATGCAACCAAAACCAACTAAATAGCTATGGATATTCATGTTTGATTGTACAGTTATACAAAACAGTCTTTTCAGAATGAGAATATAAAGCTCATTCAGCACTTCCAGTGGAAGAAGTCCTGCTGATAACTCGTGTTTAGGTCCTAATTCTTGCCAGGAAAAGGATATTTTTGCTTGTAAATGACGTCTTACACAATACATGAATAACAATTTTACAGCAAAATGTAGAACTACAAACCTCATAAATAATTGTGATCTACATTTCATCCAAATATGAGCAGAAGATCATGACTGTGATTACTGTCTTGCTAACCTGCATGAATTTTCCAGATTTCAGCTGACTGGAAACAAGAGAGAGAAACAATCCTAGTCATGTAGATTTGAAGTTTCACAACATTCATGGCATTCAAATAAGAATACAAGAATCAGGTCTAAGGTGAAGGTTTGGCTGCCAAATTGTTAAATGGAGACCTGGATCTATTCAGTGCTAATCATTCTGATAAATCAGAAGCTGTTCTCACTTGTTGTGTAACTTTAGATGTTGTATTCCCCAGCCCAGTTTTTGTCAAAGTTTCCAATTACCTCTCTACCAAAAAGCAACACAGCATGAGAGCAATTGATCTGCTGGCAAGGTATCAATGCAACACATCAGTAAGCTATCATTCTGCCACAGTCATTCATGAAACACTGTAGGGAGCTGAACACCAGCCAGCCGAACAGTCCCGGCTGTGCTTCCTGCCTCCCACATGATTAAGACAGATGGACACCAGGAATGAATGGACAGACAGAAGAGGGACAGGCTAACAGTTTGAGGACATGCTTACACAGAGCACTGCTGGGACAGAAAACAGGCTAACAAAGCCAGCTGGGAGATAAATCTCCACCAAAGGCCTCTCTCACACCTCTAACTAAGTTCACTGGGAAAATGGACCAAGTCCACTTACCTTTCGCATGGACCACCAGACAATCACAAACAGCCCCTGCAAGTTCATTAGCAGTGAGCCACCCTTGGAAGATATGAATTTAACAGGCAGCCTCAGCTAGTTTGGTGCCACAGCTGCACATGGCTCTCTGAACAGCTATGGTTACTCATGTCCTTTACCTCCACTCTTTCCTCCCTCCTCCTTTGTCCGCATCCTTGACAAAGAGAGTTGTGTTGTATGGTCACTCAGTAATCAGAGAGAAGCCTCTGGTAGGGGCCAGGTTCATGCCAAGTCCCTGAACCCTGCTCAGCATGGGTGACTTCACAGCAAATCACCTTGATCCAGCTAGCTTGTAACAGAGTCTGATAGAGATACAGGACCCTCTTCTGTACAGAACAATTCCCAAAAGCTATTACCCAGGAAGGATGCAGAGTAACAGCCTTCTTGGTTAGATTCTTACCATTTTGTTAACAATTGTGTTCTTAAAACAACAGGAAGACTGCCTCTCCAAGCTTTACCTATGGAATTATTTTTACATGCCATAGTTGTAGGATTGTCACGTCCTTTCATCATATTTTTACATCCATATCTGACAAATTGTGTGCTAACAACAGTAGGGGTTCCAGTTATTTCCATCAAGTTACTGTGCTCAGACAGGACAGGACCTGTGAGATATACCTGTGTCAGAGCACAACACAGCACTACATCTGTGCACCTAGAGTTTCATTTGTGCTTCCTGCAAAGTGCATTGAGTACTGTAAGTTTAGACTCTCATATTTGCAATTTTATGAAAGAAAAACTTTTCAGAAGACACCTTGCCATTTCAAATATAGCACCAAGACAGTGAAACTGACAGTTTTGGCATCTCTGACAGGTTGAATTTTTGTCATGGAGGATTTGGGGTCTTTGGGTTTTTTCCTCAATAGAATTAACTGTCTGGTTTGAAACTCTTTCAATAAAATGCCCATGGTGTGCACACCATGAGAAACACACAAACAAAAAAAAAGGCCAAAAATTGCACAAAGGTGGGATGGGGAAATTCTTTACAAACAGTATGTATGCTGATAGGGTAAGAGATTTGCTTTAAAGGAAATGGTGGAGAAACACAGAAAAGAAATGTAGTCATATCCAGATGGCAATAATCTATTCTTGTAAAATTCACCCTTAGGGGTGAAGTTAAGGGCCTAATAATTTCCCTGGGTTTGTGACAAGGTCACAGTGGCTCACAGTGCCATTACGGTTCGGTGATCACTTGGTCACACAGATGTCCCAGACACCCTGCAGTTTCAAGGGCCCTTGGAACTGAAGATTCTGTCCAAGTTCAGGGCATGTCAGCACTCTTCCAACAGCTCTTCAGCAACAGTTTATTCCTAAGTAATTATTCATTTTAACCACAAGCATACATAGACCACTATTCATAACAGTCATCTTAAAAATCTGAATGCTCAGCTCATACTCAGACAAAATCTGCCCTTTTCCTCAAAAAAAAAAAAATCCGAAATTTTAATTTGGTGGAAAACAAAGTTTGGGTGCATGATAAAAATATTTATTACAGTAATGTCTTTGTTTGACATTTCACAGTTTGTTAGAATAGAACAGTGCTGAGTGAGATTGTTAACTAACCTAATTATTTATCAGCAAAGGACACCTAAAGATGTGCCAGCAAAGCCAAACAGCAAATCAGTGGGAGAACTGGAGCTTCTAACAATGATGACAATCAATTGTTCAGTCCCTCAAAAAAGTAATTAAAATGAAAAGAGGAAACAATTGCAATGACCTAATAACACAGTTTCTTCTCACAAACATGTTTAAAAGTGTCAGTTTATATTTTTTCGGAAAGCTTGAAATACGACATTCGCCTCTCTTGTGTCCAAGGTCACTCAATTCCCTCAGGAAGCTTTGCTGTGTCTTCTACAATAAGGCCTTTATTTCATTAACACTTTTTTTTGCAGACTGGCAATCACATGGCAGCTCTAGAAGAGTTATAAAATGTTAAGATTTTATTGAAGTAAATGTGGAAATAAATAACAAAATCAGACCTGTGATTTGTTTTAAATTCTTTTCTTTTTACTCATCCCAGACTTTCTAATAGCATGTCATCTGACGTGGGATAGGCTACAGAGCTACTGTTGTGCAAATCATACTTTAAAAAATTATACTGAAAATGAGTATCTATAATCACAGAATTGTCACAAGAAGCCAAGAGTTCTGGTGTTTGAACCCATACTGAGCTCACACAGTGCTAATCGAGATCAAGGAGGAGAGAAGTTTTAGATGGGGAGGACAAACTTGTTGCTGAAGTTTTATTAACAGAATAAGCGGTTAAGCTGTTCACTAAGAAGTATGCACTATTCATTTCAAAAATAAATAACTCTTCCTACAACAAACTGCAAGCTATTCTGGGAGAAAAGAGTACTCCCCACTCTAGCTGAAGCTCCGCTGCTGCACAGGGATTAAACATTCACTGGGCAAGAAAGAGAGCCAATGCTCTTGTGTAGGAAGACATTGTTGCTGTCTCCTGGCAGATGTCAGCTATGCAGTCCTTGAGTGCCAAAAAGTATTTCTCCAGTTTACCCAGTGACTGTTCAACGTGAAATGAGGACTTTCCCTAGAACAGGTCTAGGACCCGTGGTTTTCCCTCCCTGCCATATGTACAGACTGGAACATGATACTGTAATCCTGAAGCAATAGACTTGAAGGACCAGGCTAAATACCTTGCTCCAGGTTATCAAGTTCTGAATCCTTCGTGGGTGAAGGAGTGCCAGAGGTCACTGACAAAGGTGAAAAAGCCTAGGTGACGCATGGGATTTAAGACACACTGTTGTTGTCATGGTTCCCATGGGAGTACTCCAGGGATCTTTTACACCTCTGCCCTGAGCAGAATCTCATCCCAAGGAGCCTGCCCATCCTTGTACACTGTATTGAGACAGCAAGTAAGGCTTTTGATACCTCTGTAGCATTAGGCATGAAAAGATAAATATTGCAACACTGAAAAGTGTGGCAGTCTCAGTCTCTTTTTTAATTAATGCCTCTATCACCACAAAACAGTAGATTCATACAGACATGATAGTGCCTGGATAGACAAAAAATACCTTGTGGTAATAAGTACCTCTGTAACTGTGCATATCTTCACTTCTGTGAGCAATAGAAATTTTGTGAAGACTTGAATTTTGGCATCTGAATCTCCAAAAGTGTAAGTTATTCTCAAAATGACACACCTGCAGGCTTGCAGAATATAGTGGTTTCAGTTAAAACCAGGACAAATTCAAAGTTGCAACTACCAAGAAATGAGACACCAAAGCTTTGAATCTGCAACACTTCAATGAACATGTAACACCATATTAACCACTACAACTTTCTAATCCAGAGAACATTTTGGAATATGAGTGCATTTGNGGGAGGACAAACTTGTTGCTGAAGTTTTATTAACAGAATAAGCGGTTAAGCTGTTCACTAAGAAGTATGCACTATTTATTTCAAAAATAAATAACTCTTCCTACAACAAACTGCAAGCTATTCTGGGAGAAAAGAGTACTCCCCACTCTAGCTGAAGCTCCGCTGCTGCACAGGGATTAAACATTCACTGGGCAAGAAAGAGAGCCAATGCTCTTGTGTAGGAAGACATTGTTGCTGTCTCCTGGCAGATGTCAGCTATGCAGTCCTTGAGTGCCAAAAAGTATTTCTCCAGTTTACCCAGTGACTGTTCAACGTGAAATGAGGACTTTCCCTAGAACAGGTCTAGGACCCGTGGTTTTCCCTCCCTGCCATATGTACAGACTGGAACATGATACTGTAATCCTGAAGCAATAGACTTGAAGGACCAGGCTAAATACCTTGCTCCAGGTTATCAAGTTCTGAATCCTTCGTGGGTGAAGGAGTGCCAGAGGTCACTGACAAAGGTGAAAAAGCCTAGGTGACGCATGGGATTTAAGACACACTGTTGTTGTCATGGTTCCCATGGGAGTACTCCAGGGATCTTTTACACCTCTGCCCTGAGCAGAATCTCATCCCAAGGAGCCTGCCCATCCTTGTACACTGTATTGAGACAGCAAGTAAGGCTTTTGATTCCTCTGTAGCATTAGGCATGAAAAGATAAATATTGCAACACTGAAAAGTGTGGCAGTCTCAGTCTCTTTTTTAATTAATGCCTCTATCACCACAAAACAGTAGATTCATACAGACATGATAGTGCCTGGATAGACAAAAAATACCTTGTGGTAATAAGTACCTCTGTAACTGTGCATATCTTCACTTCTGTGAGCAATAGAAATTTTGTGAAGACTTGAATTTTGGCATCTGAATCTCCAAAAGTGTAAGTTATTCTCAAAATGACACACCTGCAGGCTTGCAGAATATAGTGGTTTCAGTTAAAACCAGGACAAATTCAAAGTTGCAACTACCAAGAAATGAGACACCAAAGCTTTGAATCTGCAACACTTCAATGAACATGTAACACCATATTAACCACTACAACTTTCTAATCCAGAGAACATTTTGGAATATGAGTGCATTTGGTAAGAGAGGAGAAGAGTCTCAGGGCAGCAGGATCTCTTCTGTAACTCTCTTGGTTCTTTATTTAAGCGTTATCCATTTGGTAGACACTCAGCTCTATATAGGTCAGTCAGTGCATGGTAAAATTACTCTCTGAAAGGGAACATTCATATCAGAAAGAGAAACCGCCTTATTTAAATATGATCAGAAATAATTAAGTAAAGTCAGTGACAAGGAAAAGTTCACAGCAGGAATTTATGACAATGACAGGTCATGCTTGCGCAGTGAAAGCTTTGACACAAAGCTTGTGTCACTGTTAGCTCACTGGAAGGTTAGTCACTCTGTATTAGTAAGCACTTGACTGTATGATTTCCTAACAGAAGGTGCAGGACATGTCTGAACACTTCTTAAAATAGTGAGAATTCCTTTTTCACATTGCAGAGCCTTGGCTCTTCCTGGAGGCAGGAGGGAACATGTAGTGCAAGGCTGTTGTGGTACTTTACAGAAATACATATCAATAGGGATGTATTTCTAATCTGTAACTGCTCTCCAGCTCTGCTTTCATTAACAGTCTGTCAGGCTTCTCCTATAAATCTCTACTTTCATGCCTTATAGCTCAGCCATAAAAATTCATTGCAGTGTAACATTTGGCAAAAAGTCTCAGCCTCAGCACAGGCCTCACCTTCACATTTAAACTAAAAATTAAAACACCACCTTAGAAAAAGAGAAATAAAAGAAAGATCACTAATATATTAAAGTGCTGCACTGAATTCAGAAAGGAAACGCAGGATTCATGCAGGAGGCTAGGTTAGATGTTGAATACCACATCCAGCACTCACGTATTGAAATAATTTCCTACAGCAGATCATCTTCCTACACAAACACTGTTTCATTGTGTACACGTGCAGTAAGGCTGAAACATGGACAGTGTTGGGCTCTGCTTCTCCATTGGTGCCCGTGAGAATCTGGCTGATCTTTGCAGATCAGGCTTGTCATTGCTTCCTAAATGCAGGCAGATGCTGGACTACTCATTTTACTGGACCTAATAGCAAAGCAGATCTAGTCCCAGAGCTTAGTAATAGATCTACTATCAAGTTCACTGGTATGTTAAAGTTCTTACCAAGCTTGGGAAGCAGAGGCTATAATTGACCAATAATATTCCCCCAGAATAATCTGCCATGAAATGTCACTTCTGGGTGCTTCTCTTGTCCATGCCTTGTCCTGGAACCTGCAGGGAAAGGAAGAGCTGGTGGCTATGCCACCACTATATTCACCAAGGCCCCACCACATAAGCCTTCCTAGCTGGGCAGGGTCTACTTGTTTTGCAGTGCCTGGCTGGTACAAGGGGATGGAAGAGGACAGACTTCCTTCGTCTTCTTATTTATTCTACCTTCTACCGCAAACACATACACTCCAGGGTTCCTGCACACAATACAATACAGATGGGAAGAGCACTCTTCAGTTTCCTTCCATCTCTAAAATAATCCTCCACCTCAGCATCCTTAGGCACTTCCTAATGACACATCACTAATCAAATAGAGACATCATGGCCAAAACCTGTGAACAAATGACAACATAACAAACAGGCTGGCCATGCTGTCATTGCAAGGAGAAATAAAGCGCTGACAGCAGAGTCTTCAGGGATCAGTGTTTTACTGGACATAGACTGAGGAAAAGCTCAGTAACTCTTAAATTACTATAACCCTTCTTAAGCTGCAATATTCAGGCTTTGTTTCTCAGCTTTCCTGCAGGACGTTTGCAGTGTGTTTCACCCCACCACATTTGTTACTTAACTTACATGATGGCTTACATAGTGGGTTTTAAATAAACTAAATTTTTCATATAGACCTCATTAATTGTAATTAAAATGTGTGTGGTGCAGCAAGATTTTAAAGAAACGTCCCTAGAGTTATCTAAGCAATCTTTCCCATGGCAATTAAGGATTTGTACCTTTAAGTTCACTAAAATGAGATGCTTCTGACACTTAAGAATTTCTTGCAGGAGCAGCTACTTTTGCTGCAAATATAGAGTGATCATGTCGCAAAACTTTACATTTAAATAGATAATGCATATGTGACTACTCTAGTGTCAGGGATGATAGAACGGACCACTACTAGAATTTTTTGTTAGTGTGGTTATCTTCAGTATCAATCCACAGCACATAGTGAAAGGCATCAGAGCTCTTCCTGCATCATGAGCATATTCCAAAGGAGGAAAGTATACCTGTGTTTTCAATGGCTGGAATTATTATCAGGTCATCCAAGTGAGGAAATGATGGATGCTTTCACAGAAAATAGCACTGTTTACTGATGCAAAAGAGATACCTGGAAAAAATAAATTTCAATGACCATTTAAGAGCAGGCTTTACTTTTGATGTTTAAATGCAACTCGAATTTGCATAAATTAGAATTATTCTCATGATATGAAAAAAAAAACTTGCCTAAGAAACTACCTCGCTATGTTATTGTGTAATAACAAATAAAATAATCACAACATTTAAAAAGAGACTGTTGCCACAATGAAACCATTATATTTGGTTTATTTATTCAGTTTTCAAGAAGAATTGTTTCTCTGCCTTTTTTCAGACCTCATTAACACAGAAAATACATCTGTCTGCTTATGTCTAACTTTCTGCCTGTAGCACAATTTCTGCCACATTCGCGTACTTCTATCAGTATGTCACTATCGCTGAATGACAGAGATGCATTACTTAGGAGACACAGGACAGAAAGTTTAGCTCAAGAGGGCTTGAGAAAAAAAATGTAATGTTAAGCAACTGTGCCCATCTTCTCACAATTTAGGCATGATAACTCCCTACTATATCTCACTAGTGACTCCCTAGAGACCTTATAGGCTCCTTTTCAATCAAAAATTACCTCAGCCTACAATGTTTCAGCCACAGCCCTCTAATTGTGGGTGCTATGAGAAGAGACAACATAAAATGATCATGTCAAGTCCAGACTGCAATTTACACAATGAGAAATCCCTGAGGTTTCATTACAGAGCCTTTGTGTGCCATCATGGAGGCAATGAGAGCCACAGTGGATGGAAACAGAATTTTTCTCCAAAGCTTTTTCTTTTAAAGGCAAGTTACAACAGTATCCCAGGTCCTCCATCCAAATTACAAACACTGATTCCCATGCAAGCTAACCACAGTGGAATTCCTGCAGTGCCAATTGGATTCACAGCACTTAACCAAGATGTGAAATTGATACTGTAAAAAAGATGTGCTGAAGCATTAGACAGCTCGTTATCCTTGTTTGTTAAGCATATTTTATATCTGTGTTCTCCTCTTTTCCCCATCTGCAACTAGAAGATGAAATGCCAGACTGAGGCAAAAATGTCACTCTTGCTATATTTCTGATTCAGATGTAACTCAGACAAAAATACCTTCAGATTCTGTTCCAAAGAACTAAATCCAGTTACAAGTTGCAGAGTTTTAAGAAAGTTTCCAGCAACCTGAACATTTGAGAGCTCAGTCACTAACTGAAGCCCATCCATTATTAGAGCTTTCACCCCTTAGGGTGAAATTTTGATAAGTAGAGGTAGCCTTATGCAAAGCTCACTTACATGCCACACTGGAACTGAAAGTGGTGATAACTCAAGGGTTATTTAAAGAGATTAAAATTTATCTTTGCCTCTGAACACAGAAGAACACTTCTAGGCTAAAACACAAGTATTCCACTAACCCAAATCACTTGCAGAGCCTCAACAAAGCACTTGTGGTTAGTTTTAATGCACATACCTTTAGACAAAGATATGAATTCTATCTCCCCACAGTCCCTCATCAGATAGAAAATTACTGTTTTGTGCTTTTGTTGTGAAAAGACAACAGGGAGTGTGNTGCTTGAAAAAAACCCCAAATTTATTTCCTGACAAATTATGTTCTGTCTGGCAACCTAATGAAACACATTCAGCAACATGTAGGCAATGCAATGACAGGCCACGAAGTACCATGCTATTCTTTCAGTTATGCATACTTGCCAAATATATATAGACATACGTATATAAAGAGAAATATTTTACAGAGGGACATTTGTTTAGCATCTCCCTTCAAAGAAAGCAGGATAAACAACACTTTTTTTGATCCAGTAGAGCTGATTTGCAAACTAACTGCTGCAACAAGGAAGGGTCCAATCCCAGCCTTCTTGTTAAAACCTATTGAAGAGGCAGGTGCTAACTAGGGTGTTGAAGTTGCTGAGTGCATGACAATCAGCAAGTAACAGCATATCCCTTTGTTTTATTTTTCGTTATGTTACCATCCCATAATCACAACTCCTAATCTTCGAAACTGACAAATGTTGCTTGAGAATTTAATCAATGAACACTCCCGTGCCAGGCAGCTGTTCCTGTGTCTGGGTTTTAGTGTCATGGCCTCATCAACAGATTTAAAGTGCTGGCAGAACGCCAGCTTCACATCTCAGTCTTTGCTGTTTTGACTTTAGATATGGGTGATACAGGAGAGAAAGATGTTTTGGAAAAAAAAGCAAGAGGTAACATATTTGTCAATATCATAGGGAAGGGAGCTAAGTGGCAGTCTGAGGAGAGCTGTATAACTAAGGCCATAAGAGCAGGCTCTGTTAACCCTGTACTGAGCAAGACTTTGTTAATGACTCCTGTATCTCGCTAGACCAGTCATTCATGTTATGTTGTGTTTTGTTTCTAGAGATGCAAGAATCACTATCAAAAAGCAAAAAGGAAAACACAAGAAAGCCCATCAGTATGCAGATTTAGGGGTTGAAAAAACATTTTCCCTGTGCCTTTCTATTACTAGTGGACTTGAGGTTTACCCTTGGGAGTGTAATGGCTTTGCTCACCTGTCCAGGGTGGCAGGACAGAGACATACTAAGTGTTTGGCATTCCTGAGAATTGACATGCACATAGTGAAGAGTTTACCTTCTGAATTTATGCAGCAGAGTGCCACGGCCTCTTTCTCTATCCATGATCCCCTGTGCCAGATGCATCTGGTCCACAGATTAGAGAGATTTCCTAATTGTTTTTGTCTGGGACAAAAGCAGAAGAGAAGTCTCTCAGAAGCAGGGCTGAGTTGTATCCAGTACTCAGAGAAGCTCTGCTTTAAGGCTTTTTCCCTATCTTCGGTTTAGTGCCAAAACATGTAACTTGTCACAGGACTAGTCCCTATGATGTGAAGACAAGAGCTATCACACACAAACTGGAGCAGGCATACACATATCCCAAGCAGGGTAAGGTGATCATGCTGTCTTATGTGCTAGAAAAGACTTGCTACTTGGCTACCTGAATCATTTTCACTCATAACAGTTCACAAAATAATACCCTTCCTGAAGTTCTTTAGGCTTTTTTCCTATGAAATTATGTTATTACTGTTGGCATAAACTGTGCTTGCTGGATACACCACACTGATATCTATCTTTTTTGTCTCAAGTGAAGGTTGAGTATTGCTTTCATCATCTTCAGCATTGCAGGACAAAATAATTTTTAATTTTAATCACAATGTAGTAAACCTTGGCAGACAAAATGATAAGCAGAACTTATAAGAAAATATTGAAATGTATCTAGGAAATGGAGAGAGGGTGGGTTACAAGCACTAGTACAAGGGACTGTAAAGATCAGCTTGCTGTTGTAATCAGAGAAGTTTATTAAGAGCAAAGAATACAACTTTTAGAACTATGACCAAAACTGATTTGTCTATAGAAATTCAACAACAGTGCAAATGCTTACAATTTTAGCAAGTGGCTGAGCCTCTTATATAACTCCCTGCTTCACTACACTATGGATGCCTGAGGAGATTCTGCCATTATAATATATTATCAGGTGCCTTACCTCCAGTTTTCAGTTCTGTGAACAATTAATCAACAGCTAGAAACCAAAACTTCCTGTGAAATGATTGATTCACTCCAAAGGTGTCCATCACAAAGCCATAAGGGATTGCCAGGTATCAAACTATAAACCATTGAGAATCAAGTGTTAACATTATTGTGGTCATAATTATGTACCAAAGATAAAGGGTTTTAGAAAGCAAGTTCTATAATCAATGGAATGAATAAAAAGTGGTGGCCCATGGTTAGATTCTTCCTAAGAAAGAGCAAGCTCTGACTGATGTTCTTCCTGCTTTCAAACTGTGTGTCTCATACAGATTCTCTGATATCAAAAATGGGAAATAATAGCACCACAGCATCTCTGCCAGTGGGAGAACAAGAGTATCTCTCACTGTATACTTGAGCTACTGCTTCATGAGAGAAGGGGGATTTTAATATACCTAAGTACTTTAAATCACCATTAAACACAGAAGATATTGGCCAAAATAGTCAAAATTGTTGGTAGAAGCATACAGGCTCTGACTACATAAGCTCTGCTTCTTTTGGAATTCAAGCTAGAAGACTTAAAAGCTTTGTAATTTTTCCATATGGCCAGATATTTTGAACCTACATCTGTAGACAAGAAGTCAAATATGGGGAAGGAGAAAATGCTTCAAAGGAATGTTTAAATTGCAGCTTAAGAGACTCAAAATAATTCAGGGCACCACCTCACATCCTACTGTGTTACAATGAGCAACAAAGACACAAGCCAACTGTGATCTGATCTAATGTATAGTATGCTTACAAATGGGACTTCCAAGTGCACTAGTGCATAGTTTGATCAAAAATCAAGGATACAGTTTGGCCTAGAGTGTGTCTCAGCATATCTCATTGTGAAGAATGGAAAATTTGAACCTCTATCTGGTGGATTTTATGTCTTGCAGGATTGAAAAGTGTTTAAAATAGCCAGGGTCTTTTCAAAGTGTTTTCACCCCACTAGACATTTTGAAGCTGCTATCATCCAGACAGGTTTTGGATTTGGATTCCTTAATTTCTTATTTTGCATTTCCTTAATCTCTTATATGGTCTATGGCAGCAGGGTCTATTTATTCAGAATAGACAAAAGAAGCTTTCTTCTCACTGCATTCAGTGGCGTTTGGCCAGATGAAGAGCTGTTGTTCTAATGCAGATTTTGAGTGAACAGAATAGGGAAATGTTTGTACTGGAAAAACACTTTAACACATTCACACATAAATGCAGAGTCTGTGATGCAAACACATTTTCTGAATTTGATTTCAGAAAATCAAAATATTTTCTGTTTCAATTCTAAAAGATTTTTGCTTCTGACGACTTTTACTTTTTTAATTTTTCTTTCTTCTCTTTTTTTAAATTTGATTATAAAATTAAGCCACTTGTCCGAAGACAGGGAGATTCAGTCAGGCACCCAATAGACATGGTACGTGATGCAGTCAAGGACCATTTACCTGATCCAACACAGCTCAGATACCATGTGGCTGAGAAGATGCAGAGCTATGTAACTATGGTGATACCTGAGATAATTTACTTAACTTCTCTGTGCCAATTAATTAGCACTGTGCTGACATAGCAATTCTGCATTCAGTTCCAGAGTTAGCTTAGGTACCTCATCCTATCACTGAGTTCCAGGGTGTACACCCTGCAAAATCATTACTAGAGAATGTGATAGTGTTCTGCACTATCCTATGCTTAAATACTAATCCATCAAACTCTTAGCATATGCTCAAATTCTGATATGAGATTATCTTTTTTTTCTCCTGTATCAGAGCCTTTTTGTCCCTCAAATATAGAGATGTGGAAAAGACATAGAGAGATGAAACTGACAACCACAAACTGTATTGATACCTTACTATGTGTTGGTACCACAAATGGCTTGAATAGCCAGCAACACTTTTCTAATAACAAAGGTAAAATAAGATGGAAAAAGATGCCATTTCACCTCTTCTTAAAGTTTATAGGGCATCTGTTTTGGCCTTTTTACACATTATCCTTCCAAAAGGAAACCCAGTGAATGTTTACACATTCAATTCTAATTCATTCACATTCTAATCAACCCATCAATTCCAGGCAGCATGACTGGACCAAGCAAAAATCCAAGACAAAATAAAAAACCCATCAAAACAAAAAAATAAACAAACAAAACCCCCCAACATCACTCCAATAGCAGTGCCAAAAGCTCTCGCAGATTTGTGGTTTGTATTGGAATTCTTTTGGGTGAAGTCTTTTGGGTGGGTTTTGTGAAACATGGAAGTTTGCATCCTGAGAGTCATATACAAGAGACTTTCTCTTAAAGATGGTCAGAGGGTGAAGTTAACTGCTCCCCTGTAGAATATCTCTCCATAATCATACCTCTAAGGTGATTGTTTTCTTCCCTCATGGTCTTTCTGAACATAGAAATTTTAACTAGATTTTTGCTAAGATACTATGTATGTCTCCCCATCACAGATATGCAAACTTGAGCCTGCATTAAATATGCTAACTCAAAACAAATAGGACTGCTTCTACACTGTTAACTCCTGTATACCTTGGGTAATTGCCAGCACTGAGACTTTAAATTAGCTGGCTGAAATTAGCCCATTTCTAGAATTAAAAGTCCCTCACTACCCCAAACACAATGATCACATCCCAGCTGCCTTTTGGAAATGTTCCTCAAACAATGCTAATTCCCTTGCCATGTTGAGGAATTGTTTGGCCCAGAGTTAGCTGGCTCAGGTTAAAGGTGTGCCCAAGACTAATGACCTAACAGTGTAAACAATTGAGTTTCAGTGCCCAGGAATGCTGTCTAGCACTTTTTAATTTAACTGTAGAGAGGAGTCCAAAAACCTACCAGTGAAAATGCAGACTTCTGGACAGGTGTATTTACACCGACTGTCTCGCAGGGCTGAGCAGTCTGAACAGAGCTCCGTGGTGCAGCCACAGAACTGCTAGTCAGCTTGCTCTCTAAAAGAGCTGTAAGCTTCTGTTGTGTAGATAAGATATGCCCTGTCTTGTTCCAAGCACTGTGCACTATTTGAAAGGGAACTGCAAAGACACTGTGGCACGAGTGTCCCCATGACACCCTGTAATCTCTACCCACAGCATTCTCTACATGTATAGTGTCAACTGCTATGCCCTTTTTTACCTCACAGGAAACACATTAAAAGTCCTTCTGTAGTAGATCATGCTAAGTGTCCTTGATTCCAGACAAGATCAGGCTCTCTGCAGAGGCTTAGCCATTTATGTATTCTGAGATCATACAGGAGAGACACAGTGAAGACCAGTCCTGTGGAGATTTTAAACACTTCAGATAGCTGCACTTTACTACACAGCAGTACACAGTGAACAGCATGGGCATCTAGCTAACTATTTCAGAGGTCTCTTTGCAAGAGTTCCATCCAACAATGTTTGTATAAATACTTCAATGATCATCCTAGAGCTCTTTTTGGCCTAAATGTTTGTAACAAAGATGAATTATTAAGTTATGCAGTCTGTGCTCTGTCACTGACAATGGCCAGCACTAGACACAGCAAAAAAGAGGTCTGAGAAACCACGTTACATGCAGTGGAGAAATAACTTCTCCAAAGGGAAGTTTCGTTCCACTCTCAGGTAATTGACTCACATTCTAAAGCAACAATCTCTACATCCCCCCTGAAAAACTTACCATCTTCTATGTTACTTTGGGTGATTATGTTTGTACAAGTACCAAGAGGCTTTTGAATTTTTTCAAAGTCGTGGCCTCACTGCATCTTTTGGCAAATGGTTTCCCAGACTGAGTAGCTTTTACTTTTTTAATGTATGCTGCAATTTCAGTATCATTAGATACTGTCCCCATGACATATTCTTGATTAGAAAATAAGACCACACAGTTTACTTTCACTCAACTATTCCTACCTCTACCATGTCCCTCTTATTTTCTTGCCTAAGCATTGCTGACATTTTCCAAACTCTAGAAGGAAACTATTTCAATAACACACTTGATAGGATATGTCACATACTCCCTGCAGCTCTGCATGAAGAAGATTTGAAAATAATCACTGTCTGTGTAGATGTCTCTAGATTTGTAATAATTTAGAAAATGCTTGGGGTTCAGGGTTTTGGGATATTCTTTTTTATATATGGTGAGAAATCCTGCATTGGAGTTAAAAGAGATCTCCTGTTGGGAGGAATCTTATTTATGTTATCTACCCAACAATAATTGGACAAAATAATAATAATTAAAGTCAACAATAATTAAAAGATAAATTAGCAAAGATCAGTCACGAGACAAAACAATGTGTTACCTCTGTCCACATGCATACTTAACGCAATGTCTATTTTTGTGTTCTCAGTGTCAATCTGAAGTGGAAGGAAACAGAACCCTTTCCAAACAAATTACAATTATACACTCTGCCTGAGAACAAAACGAAAACAGGATGCTAGCCCTGCACTTTTCCTTTTCTCCTCTTGCAGGCTTGGTGACAGTGAGAGAGAGGGCTGCAAGCTCGGCTTGGATATAAACCTTGAAGGATTTGCTGACACAGAGAGATAACCTCAAACAGCTCCTCTGCAGAGGTTCTGTTCTGTTCTGCACAGTTCTGTTCTCACAAGTGCCTCTTTGAATGGCTATTTTGGACTATTTCTGCAGGTAGAGAAGCTTCTAAGTGCCCATTTATTTCCTTTCATCTATTGACCTTAAGAGTATAACAGCATAAGAATCCATGAAATGCAGTCCCAAATATCTGCTGTCTAGAGAGTATATAACCGGGGAATTTAGTGTGATATGTTAAGATTTGTCTTATGGATCTAAACCTCATCCCTGAAGAGTCAGCTTTAGAACCCTTTCATAGCATAGCATAGCTCCTTTCTCTGCAAAAAAAACCATCAACAGACTAGTTTATAAAATAAGGCATTTCTGAGGAAGAGCAAGAGGATCAAAATCTGGTCTTTGGTGAATAATGTTTATAAAGAGCGGGAAAAATGTACATGGCTCCTGGGCAGGGAACAATACCAAGAGAGAGGAGGTCTCTGGCACATATAGTCTCTCAAGAATACCTTGTAGTGACAGTCCTATATAGGCCCCATGGCTATAGTTATTAATCTGTTCCCCTATAACTGTCTGAAGAGTCAGACATACTGAAAATATTATGCCTCCAACAATGAAGAATGATATCTTCTAGGAGAAAAAATCCTATATATTCAGAACAAAATACGAGAGAGGGTAACACAGCGAAGTTAAATGCAATGTCCTAATGCTGATGATGAGGGGGAACAATCATCCCTCTAAATTCTGACAAAAACAGACTTGTGCAAAAGTTCATATCAGCCTAAAGTGAACACAGCCATTTAGAGAACTCAAAGATTTAGTATATAATGGTTTATATTCTGCCATCAGGGAAGAAAAAAAATGAAGAAAGGTTAAGGGAACAGGGCTTGTGTAGCTTGGAGAAGAGAAGGTTCCAGGGAGACCTCATTGCAGCCTTCCAGTACTTGAAGGGAGCCTATAAACAGGAGGGGGAATGCCTGTTTAGAGGGGTTGATAGTGGATGAGGGGGAATGGTTTTAAACTAAGGGGGGTGAGATTTAGGTTGGATATTAGGCAGAAATTTTTCATACAGAGGGTGGTGAGGCAGTGGATTGCCCAGAGAAGCTGTGGATGCCCCATCCCTGGAGGCATTCAAGGCCAGGCTGGATGGGGCTCTGGGCAGCCTGCTCCAGGGGTTGGCAACCCTGCCCACAGCACAGGGGTTGAAACTAGATGATCTTTAAGGCCCTTTTCAACCCAGGCCATTCTGTGATTCTGTGATTCTATGAAAAAAAAAAACAAAACCAAAACCAACTAAATGCAAAAAAACCCCACACAAAATATGTTTAAAACACCTAGAGCTCTTCTTACCAGAAGTCTCTCAAACCAGGTTTGTTGGGGGGTTTTTTTTGAGAGATGTGTTTACAGATTTAAAACTTGTCACAAATAAAAACCTTGCTATCCTGGTTTGGTTATGGTTTTGCAGGCAGAAAGTACAGAAAACTCCAAATGACTAGTGAAAATTTAATGGTGACCAGTACATCAAAATGGAAGGGACAAGATGATTTCACTGAAGAAAATTGTTATTTTCTATATTTAGAAGGGCTTGGGTGGTTTTTTTATTGTTTAAGCAGACATGAGGTGGTGATTTGAAATCTAAAGTGGTGGGAGGTTTAATGATACAGAGATAGAGAATGTTTGGAGATTATATGATTCATCACACCAGCATGGTTGTTTTAAAATACTTACAAAGCTAGACTGATGGCTACAGATTTTCCATTGTTTCACCTATTTCACTGTGCAATGTTTCAGCATGCAGGATATGCATGGCCCTGAGGTCAAATAGAAACAACATACTATATATGTATAGGTATCAGTGTGCTTTCATTCCAGATTACTATATATTTCATAAAAACTCTTCAGACTTCATAGTAATACAAAAGTCACACCACCTTCTGTCTTCCTCCATTTTGTACATTAGATTATTAGATCAGGAAAAGCACAAAGCCAATGTCATTTTCCTTACAGACTTCACACACACTCTCTCCTACTCAAAAGGTAGCAGCAATACTACTGCTACTAGGTGCGAGCAGTATGGAGCTCAAGCAGACTAACCACTGGAATTTACATGCCACTCAAGTGGGTCTTGCAGCTCATGCGGGGCTCTGTGCTCCTGATACCTACATCATGCAGTTTACACTGACTTGGGTACATCTACAAAAGAGTCCACAACAACAATATCAGCTTTACAGACTAATTCCCAAATTGTTAATCCTACCAACTATCAACATTTTCTGCAGCCTACTAGGTATCATTATAATCAAAATTTGTGTAGAAAACAAATTCAGTGCTACAGACCACTTAGCATGGCCTATAAAATTCCTGAGACAAAGGAAGCACTGATGGAAATGCAGTCTTTGACTTTATTGATGTTATGGGTGAGTGGGAGGGCAAGAGGAACTGCACAGACACTAAAGATGGCATGCTGCACCAACTGCTCCTGGAAGAGCTTTGACCTTGTCAGCCAAAGGGTGTATCTGCATCTGGATCACTGAAAACAAATTGACCATGTTAGTTACTTATAGTATTTCTATACAAATTACTTTATTCGTGTTTGCTTTCAGACATGCTTCCCTATCTTTGTCAGTAATTCATTTTATAGCAACAAAGGGAAGTTTTTAACAAGGAGGTAGCAAACTGTAAAGGGTGGAATATATAAATAGAAGCATCTCTAGCCTACAGAAATCACTGCAAATTAGTGGTAGTTGATAGTTTCAGGATTCTTGATGTATTGGCCTTTAATCCTGGGAAGAGGAGAAAATGGGTCATCCTTTTCACATTGTTCTGCAGAGAGTGAAATCTGGTGAAATAACATGAGCTTGTTAGTTTCAGCTGGTAATTTCTACCCTTTTCACAAACTGTCAAATCAGTCATCTGAGAAATGCAGTGCTAAGGGTATAAGAGAATAATGCAATCAGGGGAAAATATACTAAAGATATTTTTAGACAGTTCAATACAATGAGAAAAAGATTCACGGTGTCCTGTTGAACAGAAGTTAAAGAAAATGTGTCCATTCCCATACGGTGCTTGAAATACATAGCAGAGACACCATATGCGAATTATGAGTAAATCATATATGGATTGAAGTGTTTCTTTCAAGAGGAATTTTTCAAAGCTAATTGTCAAGTGGCAATTTAAAAATACAACACACAACATTAAATAAACAATTTAATTGCCCTGCTCTTCATCTAGAGCAGCTAATTCATACTCCAGTCATAGGAGACAAATAAATTTATTACCTCAGATTTATTATATTGCTTTAACAACAGAAAGAAGAAACCTGAGGGAAGGACTAGGGACTGATAATTCTGACGGAAGAGTAAAGCAGCCAGGTGAAACAATCTGTCAGTCTTGGTCACAGACAAGGCACTTAGTTTTTCCTCTCCCTTTAGTACCATTCAGACATTATCTGAAGTTATAGGCCTATGCTGTTCCAGATTTTACAAATAGAGAAGTTGACCCTTTTTTTTTTTTGGTGCTTTCTGCATTCTGGGAAGTGATCAGAAGTCAGCTCAACCAGGTGGGTCAAGCAAAACACCTCCCAGGCTGCTCTTTGTGGTCTGTGGATTCCCACAGAATCCAACAGATTGTAACTGGCAGCGCAGAACTGGAGCGTAACAGCTCCCAGCCTAGATTAGAGCATCTTGTGGCTACCTGCAAGATGCTTCCTTTCCTAGCAGCTGGTAGATGGCTTAGAGTTGCCCCAGCTGTTCTACCGCTTTTATACAGTAAACTTATTGGGTGTTTTCCACAGAAGCTTCAAGTACAATTTTATGTTGTAAAGGGACTGACATCCCACTGTAGCCAGACAGGAACTATGCCCAGTGCTGCATTAGGAAGCTCAAGGATCTGATGGGTGCCAGGCCTGGTTTCATTCCAAATAAGCAGTGTCCAGACTGTGTTGTTTAAATAGAAGAGTGCATGAACTCCTGCATTAGACACACACATTGTATTAGCCCAGAGCACAGCAATAAGATGTTCAATTACTTTTGGAGAGAACAAAAAGTGTATTAGCATATTTATCATTATACTTTAAAATAAGATTGAATACTCATTAAACATGCATAAAAGAATGTAAATGAAATTAAATCCTCACAGGCAATTTTAGAACACAGGACTTTGCCATTTGAACCAAAACCTTTTGCCATGGTGTTCTGTTGAGATTACATGTACATATAAATTGGTGTTTTCCTACTGCCTCTGCAAAAAAGCAATTACATTTTCAGAGTAGTTAGTAGTTATTTCTCCTTTTGCCCCTGCTACCACCTTTTCATCCCCACAAATCAGATGATATAAGTAGGCTATGTTCTTTGTCTAGTCCAACTATCTACACGCCTTTGCTAACAGCTTCCTTCCTGTACCAGTTCCTGAAAGCATTAGGTATTTAATAAAATCAGTACTTTTTACCCCTTTGTGATTTATAATCTAGTCAGAATAGCAATGGTTAACTTAAAGAATCATGTTGCTTTCTGTGTACTCATCTATGAATGCCTGTGTTAAGGGGAACAAATTAATTGTGATATTTAAAATTATTGGGTTTAGAAGCTAAATCTGTCCTGAGACCAACACCATGTATTGATAAAATAAACAGGCTGCTTGTTTATTTGTCAAATCTATGTTGTTATTATTTATTATGTATATAACTTCATTGGTAGATAGGACGCTTATAAAACAAATACAGATGAGTTCAGTTTTCTTTTGATCTGAGCTGTCACAGCAGTCTTAAAGTCACAAATAACATGTGCACCAGGCTTTCCCAGAAGCAGGAACCCTTCTTACTGAATCTCCCTTACTATGATAAATTCACATTGCAACTCTACAATTTAGTCCTAGTAAGAATAGCATACTCTTTACATGTGCTATGTTCTTCACTAGGAGTTTAGCTGGAGACAGATTGATTAAAATCTGAGAAATATTTCACGATTTGGATTAATATCAGCAAAGAATGTTTAACGAATAATCCTAGCCATGCTCTTTAAATGTTTTCCCTATTTCTATGGCCTGACTGTTGAAATAATCACCATGTCAAGTATGACAAATAGAAAATTGTGTTTCTTTCAGTCAATTTGCAGCACTTAAGTCAGGAGTTGCTTTATCTTCTATAATGTAAAAAATTATAAGCAGCCTTCCATTTGATAACACATAATATTCGTTTAGATTGCAACTACAGCTACAGAAAGGTGCAGGAGAAGAGAGCAGTAAATAGGTCAGGGAAGGTGGAAAAGCACCGTATTGGTGTTGCTGCTGTAAAGAACAACTTTACTGTGACACTCTTCATTATCCATGCAGATGTCAGTTTGGCCCAGAGGAACTGTCAAATGTGTAAATCTGCTCTAAAAAACTGAGGTAAAACATGAGGTGGCTTACATTTATCTAATGAACTTCGGTAGAAAAACAATAAATTACAGTTTTTGAGGAAGAAAATAATATATTTGCAGGATTTCTCTTGGAAAATGTTAATCTATACAGCAGGGTAATTCCAAAAGATCCAGGCTGTTGCATAACAGATGCATATACTGGACAGAACATCAAAACCACCTGTATCTTCACAGACAATATGACATTACAGTAGATTTGACCTTGGAAATACAGCACTTAACATCCCTGATTTATGAGTACAATTTTTTTTATAAAATTCTCAGCAATGCTTATTAAAAGGCTTGGAAATTCCTGATTTTATTATTTCTAAGTAGCAAGTAAAATAAAAATCAATCCTTGCTCTATAGCAAGAGGCTTAAAAGTCAGTAGCAAGCAGATAAATGAAATTAATATTCTGATCATATAATGAATGTTTATTTCAAGCTTGAATCACTACAATGCAAAAATGAGACGCAATTTTTTTGATTGCTTCAAAAAGTCCAATCAGCAAAAAAGGTCCGAAGAAGTTTGAAGGTGACAACTCCAAAACAGATTAAAGTGTTAAAATACTCTGCGCTAAAGTGTTTAACTGTTACCTGTTTGCCACAAGTGGGATCCACAGTCCCTGGATAAGCATGAGGACAAGGAACTGCCAAAAAACTCTGCCAAATCAGGCACAGAAGCTTGCCAAACTTACCAAAAAGAAATATCAAGAAGGACAAGTGTTAAACTTTCTACTTCTGAAAGCCTTGGAAAACTTTCCCCAATCTGTAAAGAAGTGGTTACACTTTTTTAAAGGTTAAGAGGTCTGAAACCTCACTTCAAGATAGTTGCCTGCAGCAGCCTTTCTTCTAAAATGCTGTGCCAGCAGCTTCCATCCCTGTGCCAGTAAATCAATAATCCAATAAAGATCAGCCTGTAGCCCATCAGTCCAACAGCAGATATGCACCAAAGTTACATCTATCACAAGTTTTCCTTCTGACTTCATCTGCCAACTTCATACCCACTGAGGGTGGACTTTCCTTCTTCTAAAAACTATTTTATCCTTCACTAGCAAAAAGGACTGTCAGGTAATAGTATGGATTGGATAAGCTATTACTTCCATAAACTAGCAAAAAATCTTCATAATAATACTGTAGCGCAGCGGAGCGTAGTCCACCAGCATGGCCTGTGTAGCCAGCCATCCTCCACATCCAAGAATCCTTGAGCAGTCTATAACTGGGCAAGGCTGAGGAGGCACATGAGAAAATAGAGAAGACTATTTCCTATCTGTTAGAGGGATAACATGTATGCTACATTATCTGATTGGCAAAAAGGGGAAGAAACCATGCTGGTCAGCATTCAGGAACCTTTATGCAGGTCTGTTGTAGGTGCTTTGACAATTCAGCATGGGGTAATGTCCTTCTTCAACATATTGGGAGTGGCCAGCATGGATCTGCCAGAGGCAAATGACGCTTGACCAACCTGATTGTCATCTCTGTAGAAATTACTGGCTTTGTGGATGAGGGGAGAGCAGTGGATGTTGTTTACATTGACTTTGGTAAGGCTTTGGTGTGGCCTTCCACAGCACATTTATAGCAAAATTGAGGATGAGTTTTTGGATAAGTAGTCTGCAAGGTGGTGGTTGAAGAACTGGCTAGTAAGCAGGATTTTACCATGGCAGTGGTTTACCATTGAAAGTATAACTGGTAGTTAGAAGCAGCATTCCTCAGGACTGATGTGGGGCCGATATTGTTTAACATCTTCATCAAGGAGAGGGACCACAGGATGAACTGTATCTGATTCTATGATTCAGCAAGTTCATGTATGACACTAAACTTAGGGATTGCTCAGTACTCAAGGGGAAGCGGCTAAGGGGGAATTCAGCTGCAGTCTTGCACTATCTGAAGAATCATTATAGAGAAGACACAGACAGATCCTTTTGGATATGTACAACAAAATGGCAAGAGCTACAGGTGAAACCACAGTTCAGTGCAAGAGAAAAAATTCTTCACAATGAGGCTGGTTAACCACTGGAGCAGGTTGCCCAGGGAGGCTGTGGAATCTCCATCCTTGGAGAGCTTCAAAACTGGAGTCAATAAGGTCCTAAGCAAAATGGTGTGCCTGTTAAGTTTGTCTTGCTTGGAGCAGAAGGTTGGACTAGATGGTTTACAGAAGTGTCTTCCATCCTAATTTTTTCTAGCAGTCTGTTCATATATTCTTCAAATTTGCATGTGTGACAGAGGCTTATGGGCAGGCACAGCTGAATCTGTTCCGTGAACCAAGATATTTCCTAGAATAAAGTTTGCTCTTTAAAAAAAAAAAAAAAAAAAAAAAGAAGAAGAAGGACTTTGCCCCCACAAATGTGCAGGTAGCTTTCAAAGAATCTGAGAACCCTCTACAATAATAAATATTATTCTGTCACAGAAAGGGACTCCACATACTTAAAATTCACATATGTGGAAATATATTAATTTCTGGGTGTGCAAAGAAAGACATTTTGAGCCTTGCCCTGTAACTTTGTTGTATAAAAATAAATAAATGAAAATTCTTACATTGTTCTGACACCTTAAACTTCACCAAAGTATCTATGCAGACTAGAAAAGCACCTGATAGTTCATTACATTGTTTTGTTAGTGAAGTCTGGCAAAGTGCAGAAAAGTGTTACTTTCCCACCCATGAATCTAAGGGAGGTTTGCATTTAAATACCAAAAAGATGGCATTAATGTCTAGTATTACTTTGAAAGTACCTCAAGCCCTGCAAAAGCTCATGTTAGGAAACTTGCTTGCCAGTATCACTTAAAGATACTGGCAGGTATTACTTGATAGTGCCACGTGAATCATGATTTATACTTCTCACACTATGCCAGTGTCCTAGAAGGATATTGCAGGGCAGTTACTAACTTTAACAGGTTTGATGCAGACAGAGTGTTTATGTGTGAAGTTAAAGGAAATTTCTGAAGAGCCTGAATGTAAGAAAATATCAAATAAAGAACAGTTTATGAGTGATCTGAAGGCAAGTCCCATAAAACTGTTGAGATGTAAGCCAATGATGTTTACCAAATTCCTACAGAAATCCCCTTTGTACCTTCAAACCTGTATGAGAATTAATCTTGTGTTATAACTTCTTTTCCCAGGTAAAGAGACTTTATCAGACCTCAAATCTAAAAACACTTCTTTACACTACTAATATCATATTTATGCTGGTGCTGGGAAAGAATTTGGGGTACTCCTATGATTATCTTCCTATCTGGAAAAGAAGCAAAAATTACTCTGTGTTTGCCTTTATGCCCAACAAGAGTATTTAAGGATCTATTCCCAGTGCGGGAAATCCTCTCCACTTAGCCAACTGTGAGTTAATAGGTTGTATGTACAAGTGTCCTCAGAGTATCTGCAGGGCAGGGGCAAAGATCTTAAAGAATTGCTGCAAGGGGGCTGAGCTTCGTGGGCAGAAGGCGGGGGGAGGCGTAGAAAGGGACAGGGGGTTGTGGATGGGGGCGTGTGGGGTGAGTGTGCAGTGTGTTCCTTTTCAGCCTATTCCTGAAATGTGTTCAATATACACAACAATATTATTAACTAGTTTTAAAATTCAACTTTCTTCTTCACTATTATACTACCACAGCTTGGTTCCTCGTGCAAATTAGCTCCACTGCTGAAGAGCATGCTCTAAACTTCAGCTAATCTGTGAATTAGCCATTTGACTATCCATATCCAGGAAGCTTGCACTGGCCTGCAGAGTAGTCACTCAGGTTTTATTTGGATGATGCTATATAAAATAAAATAACTTAAAAAAACAACAAACAAACCAAACAGTTTGATGGAAAAGTAAGGGGGCACTCTACTCCCAGAGTAGATAGCCTACTATTCAAGGCATCTTACTTGTTCTGTAAGAGTTCTTCACTAGAAATTTCAGCAGATAAATTTCCCTAAATTACCCGTAAAGGATGAAAACGTCACAGAAATCACCACAGTCTCCATCACACATGCAATGGCCGTGCAATCCCAATCAAAACTGACAAACCTCACGGAGAGAAAGGTGTCAGAACCTAACTCTTCGGTTCTACTTGGCCATAGAGTATCAGGAATATTATTCCCCTTTCCCCCCCCTTTCCAGATATGACCTACTCTTGTAGAATCACACAACTAGAAGATGGATAAGACATTTTACTTTTGAGAGTAGCATTAATTCTTGCTCTTTCATGGGATAAACAAAAAATAAATTACACTATATTTTGTGAGAGAGAATAAAAACTGAGATAGAGAAAGTGCCTAAGTGGAATTTTGTGTCATCAGTTTCAATTAAAAAAAATTTTGAAAATAGAGTAGAAGTGTAAACAACAAAAAGAAAATGGGAACTGTTTAACATGTAAAAGCTAATGAGTCTTCTAGCTGAGTAGTTGCAGATAAGCAGAACAATGTGTTAGAAGAGGTGCTAAATTATCTGGTAGCATAATGACATTCTTAGATTTTCAAGAGAATAATGAATTTGAGTGTCTCCATTTTGTTTGTTGAATGAGGATTCTTACAGGAAACAGAAATGTTTACCAAATCCCTGAAAAACATATCTTCCTTTCAACCTGGTTAAAGATGAGCTGCTTACATTCAAGAGTTCTAAAATTCAGCTGAGTGGCATCATTTTTCCTGATATTTTAGTCATTTTATTGTAATTTTATATTTTGCTGCATATAGTATTTACAAGCCACATTTAGCAGGGAAAGATTGTTTAACTTGTGATCTACATCAGTACTGATCCATTTCTGCTTCCATTACTAACAAACCAGAGCAAAGAATAAGACTGTGCAGTAGGCAAACAAATCCAGTGTTTTCTGAGGAACTCCAGCAAGGTCAGATAAAGTGGAAGCCAAAGGCATACACATTCACACCAGAGCTGTGTGATCTTTTTGTAGGGAAACTACAAAGACTTAAGAACAAAACACCAAAGTACAAATGAGTTGAGATGGCAAGGAAAGCAGCTGATAAAGAAGAACAGAAACGGTAGGATGCCAGCCATGCTTCTCAGGTCATCCTATACAGTAACAGGATCTCCTGTATCAAACGACTAGGACTTACTTAGTATAAATATATCAAGAAAAAACCCCACACAACAGAAAAAAAAAAGAATAAAAAAAAGAGAGGGCTTTTCTCATATTTTTACAGTAACTGGCTACTTTTCCCAATGTTTACTATCCCACATTTTCCTAACTGATGCAGAGCACACTGATTCAGAGTTAACCATATTTCCTATGCAACAAATCCAAAGAGTCAGATTCCTGTGTGTGTACAGTAGCATGTTTGTTCATATTGATTCACACTTGAACACTTGTAAATGTTTAGCAACTCTGATACAAAAAGACAGTTCCTCTCTATCTTTAAATCAGCTTTCTTAAATTGTATTAATAAGATAACATTCCTTCAGCAGAAAAAGGAAATTAAACCATGCTCAGACAGACTAACTTCGATCTAACTTGTGCTTTGGCACTGGAAAGAGCAAAATATCCCAGGAGGCTTTGAAGACAGACAGAGGACCTAGCACAGGAACCGGGAAACAGGACTTAACCGGAATTTGCACCTGAGTATGAACTTCTGTTATCGGGGGGGAGGGAGGGAAGAGTACAAAATCAGGAGGGCTACTAAAATCTAGAAGCATTAATAAAACAGGTCAAGTACAAACAACTGCCACCACTTCCCATAGCTCAAAAAAGGCAAGTCTCATGCCTCACGGGAGATGGCAAGTTTTGCAGTAGTTTTCCTGAGGGACACAGTTCTCACTGCAAGTATCACACTATGGAAACCAGCTTTTCACAAACCAGCCTTTAAATATTTGCTCTGGAGCTCATCTACTGCGTATTCAACCCATGTTACTGGCAAGGGAGAGGCAGGGAGCACATTCTTTGAAGTGTGTTCCCAGGTGGTATACACGAATGAAAATTCACACTTCAGAGGGCATGTTTAGAATTACCCTTTTCTTGCAAATTTAAACACTCCATGCAAAAAACTCTAGATCCTGAAATGAAGATTTCAGAGATAGTGGCAGAGTCAGTATGTTTACACAGATGGGCACAGCAGGTGTAATCACCACTGCCCATTCCAAGCAGCGCAAGTGTAAGCCAGCTCCCTTCACAAGACATACAGCTATGCCATACCCAAGCTGTCCTTTTTCAGTGTATTTGGGACAGCAGCTATGAGAACCAAAGATGCTTGCTTCTCTCCAGGTTGGAGAAAAAGGAGCATGAGCTCTGGCCCATCTGCTTCTGCCTGTGGAGACATTTTCCCAAAGATCATGTCTCTGGACTTGATCATGCTTTTTATTTAGGTTAATGGTTCACTGATCTTAATGGTGTCAGATCAGGCCATACCACCACTTTGCTGTGTCCTGTTACCCAGGTGTGTGACCCAACAGGCTATGTCCCCTACTTTGCCTATGTTAGCAGTCTCTGTATTTTGGTCCAACAGCTATCTCTGTGTTTTCTCCATATCATGCCCTCTGCGCAGAGTGACTGTCCTGAGTTCTCTTAAGTCCATCCCCCAGACACACTCCTTTCACAATACCCTAATAACCTTAGCCAAATAGGAGATACGCCCTAATTAGAATAAAACAACAAACAAACAAACCCCCTTAACTGCATTATACCAAGCACCGTCCCTTGCCAAGTGACCACATAATCTTATTGTTGTTCCTTCTGTCATTCCTCACTGCCTTATTACTCAACAATTATTCTGTCTATAATTAGTTCACACTGCTGTAACAGGAGATACTAACTCAGCTCCTTGGGCCTATCTGAACATTTCCTGAAATCAGAAGGGTTTTGCAGAGGACAGCAGCCACTGGTGGCAACTTCTTGGCAAGTCCCTTAGTAGAAGGAATCTCATGTCCTTTCTTTACAAAAAGACAGTTGGCCACCTCTGGAAATCATGAGCACTAGTCATATTCCAAAAAATCTGCTACATCAGGCCCTTACCTAATAAGAGCTCTGGCAACAAAGACAGCTTCCCTTTTTCAGTGCAATCCTCCCGCTATCAGTGGAACTGCTAATGTGACTCAGGTAAACATGATTTACCCGTAATAAGCACCTAAGGCAATAAGGAGTGTCTATTCCATTTAAATTAGATAATGATTTCACATTCCTTCATTTTTGGGAAGGATCCATCATAGACAAAGAGATTCCTTCTTAAAATAAGACCAGTTAGTCAAATACAGCCAAAGTTATAAAACTTCTTTACATTGTTTTATTGCTGTGTTCAGAAAAGAAGTCAAATCTGTGCTGCATTTTGGTGTGCAGTACCTGAAATATTATGAGGTTTTTCTAAATTTCACTTAAAACTGTATTACGAATTTACTGACCCCTAGCTAATATCAGGTAGAGTCATTCCACCTGTTGTCTGTGTCCACTATAATCTTAATTTGTAAGCATTCTTGAAAGCATGACATTTAAAGAACTTAAGACTTTTATGTTGCTTTCCATCTGTTCACAAGCAGAAAACATTGTATAACTGATCCTTTTTCTCTAAGCAAACTCAAAAAGCCTTTTATAAACATCATTGAAATTACATATACAAAAATATTATTTCTTTAGGTTATCAAAGAGAGAATTAATTTAATGAAACTTCTAAAAGTCTTTGAAATGGCAGACAATACACTGATTATGTTTTCCTCTATTTTCTAGTTCAGCAGAGAACAAAAAAACAGCATTTATCAACCTCTGCTATTGAACATGATTACAACCGTAATGTCCAATACTCAACCATAGGAAATGGTAGAGCAAAGGTTACTCATACAATATAAACTGGTCACATAATTACAGATCACCCTTTGTTTTCCCCAAGATCCTGGTTTCAATAAGTCCACAGCATAAATACAGTGTTTGTGGAAAGAATCATGGTTAAGCTGAAAAAGCCATGTCATAGGATCCTTTTATGGGTTTAGTTGCTTCGCCCCCCCCCAAAAAAAAAACCCAAACCAGCAAGCTCATCACTAGTTGCAAGTTCCTCATCCTCCAAGTTCTTACTTTAAGACCCCAGAACCTTAATAGAGAGCAAGAGGAGGAGTAATTGATATCAGTAAGAACTCTGAACGTTTGAGAAACACTGGATCTCAAACTGATAAACACATTTCCTCTGAGCTCTGTTTTACTTTTGCAAAATGGATGTACTAGCACTCCCTACCCAAGAGGCTTTTTCCACACAGAAGTGTGTTATTGTCCAGGAAGAATGTGTGAAGTGGGAAGCCCTGCAGAAGAGCCCCTAAATACTAAGCAGATTCCCAAAGGGACCTTCAAAGAACTAGACTGTGAGTCACAGAGACAATAATGCAACATGTTCTCATTTTGGGCAAGGCTTTCATTTCATGTTGCTGAGTTGTTACTCTTTTCAGATAACTGTATTTCCAACTCCACACATCTCCCTGAAAGCTGTTTATCCCATAAACTGTCCCTTCTGCTTGTCTGTTCCAAATGTTTCAGATTATCTGAGCTCCATATGCCAAATCTCTGATACCTGGATACACAGGAAACATTACGGCTCCTGCTGTGTGGAATATTTGCTGACGCTATCACCTAGGTTAGTTAATATGTGGGTTTTCCCTCCTACTTCTCCAGTTACACAGATGCTGCATGATGCAAAGTTAACCAGTAATTAGTAAATAGTAAAACCAGGAGACAAGAGGCTTATTGTTTTCTTTTTCATTTTCCTTTTTTCATTGAAGGATGGGTGGTTACAATTACTTTCTATTGTGCTTCTACATCTGAAACGGGAAACCTGAGGAAAAAGCGGCAATCTATTAAGAAGACACTAATTTCACGTATTATGGATAAATTAGAAAATAGAAGCTGTCATTTGTGCACATGATAGGCAATCAAATGAAAGCCGCAACAACCAAACAGTCAGAAAATAAAGATACTTCGAGATGGTAAGCTCTTTCCTTTGCAAGTAGCAGCACAGAACAGGTACAACACACAAAAGTCACAAATCCCCACCACTGATGAAAGCTGAGGCTCAGAAAAATCAGTGGTTGGTTCTAAAAAGGCCACCCATATCTCACACACATCAGATAACTGCCATATCCCCGGTCACCCACCCCACGTAGTTCATGACCAGTCAGGAGCCCAGCTTCATGGAAACAAGGTGCTTTAGTTGCCATGCCTGTTGTTTAGTCATCAGCCTTCTTCCCTCTGAAGACTTCCAGCAAGGATACCAATTAGCACAAATGGCTTGTAATTAGCAGTGATGATTTTTGTAATGTGGATACCTTCACAGTATGAACAGGAATGAGCCACCAACTCATTTCACATGGTCCACAGGCAACCACCAGGATGTAAAGATTTGCAGTTAATAAAGGCCCATGTGAGAATGAAACCAGTGACTCAGAGGACTAATGCATTGTCTTGCAATACTGGTCCCCAGTGCTAGCACCTCTAATCTAACTGGATCATTGTTAATCCTTTGTTTTACTAAGAATATGAAAATTTTCTGAACACTTACTTCACATTTAATTCCTTAGAGATGCATACAGCACGTAATAAGCGTGCTGCCTCCTGACATGGCATCTTCTCCATTGCGTGGAAGGGAACTCACTCTCCCTGTCTGCCTCCTGCTTTCGCCTGACCTGCCCCCCTCCCGTCTGCACCTGCCAGCACGCTGTCTGTGTCTCCTGCCTTCGCTTTCAAACTGCTAATCCTTTGCTTGACCCTCTTCAGTGCTGCTCTCTCAGCTCTCCTGGAAGCGGATGTGGAAAGACTACTAATAAATAAGTTCAAGTATTTTCTTCTGTTTTCAGATCCATTTATGTGGAAAGGCTCTAATTTATCTGGGATTTTGAACTTCTCCACTTGACTTGTTCCCTTCTTTTTTCTTGATCCTGTTGCTATGTTTTCTCTGGTCACAACATTTTCCTCCTTCTGTGTTTCACCCGTGGTCTATTTTACCCGCTTTTATCACCATCACGTGCCAGCTGTCTTCTCTACCAATTTCCCATCCCTGCTGAGTACCATATCTAACAGCTCTTCCCAGCCCTCTATGACCCTCATCTGAGTGGTAAAGGCAGCTGAAGGTGGGCCTCCCGTGCCCTGGGCCTGCTGCAAAGCCTCCCCTGGGCCTGCCCCAGGCCCCTCTGTGCCACCGCCTGCAGGAAGGCATGTCCCAGGGCTGTTCCCAGCTCCTCTGGGCCTCCTGTGAAGCCTTCCTCGGGCTTGCCTGCCTGTCACTGCCCTAACAAGCACCTCATCTGACTGTCACCTTCCTCCCTGCCTCCCCTTCCTTCACAATATGCATGCTCTGGGGGAGGATTCAAAACAGGTGCTACTGCCTCCCAGGATCTCCCCTCCACCAGCTGCCCCAGCCAGCCCTCCCCCACGTTCCTTCCCAGGGCTCCCTCCCCTGACTCATGGCTCTCCAGCACCTTCCCTTCCTCCTGATGTTATGAGCTCCCTCAATTTTTCCAGAGCCCCTCAGTAAACCCACACATTCCCACATACCCTCTTGTGCCATGACTCACCCTCCCAAGCTAACCTTCTAATTATTTATAATTAACAAGAAGGAACTGACATGATGGGGAGATGATCAGAGGTGAGGATGAGAAGCTCAGTGTAAACGCATAGAGAGACAGAACCAGCATCATATACTACTGAATAATCCTGTAATCACTTTGTGTACATTCCCCTTTCCATAACCCCTGCCTGACACTATCACGCCCTGTGTTCTGTTGAGATATCTAACCTCAATTGTATGAAGAGACTATCCACTTTCATTTACACAGGTGTTCAACAGTAACAGGGGTCGGAGCATCTGAAAACTGGGCCAGCTGTTTTTATTTTCTATGCAAAACATCATAGACAACTATTGCAGCCTTTGCCAACACAAAATAAAAGGCATTTAAATCAGCATGAGATTGTCTCAGCTGCCTTGGATTCCCTGTTCTAAAACAGTCCAGCTTTTCCTGTTCTATCCACTCATTGTACATCTCATGCATCTTTTACTGCAGCTGTCTATGACTTAATGTGACAGTAGGCATGAGAAGCTGGTCTTGAGGATGATAAGCAAATTGGTTTTTTTCCTTAGAAGATTAAGCTTGCTTTGATGGCATACCCTTGCTTCCTTTCTTCTGCTCTCACTGACTATCCTCCTCTGCCACAGCCTACTTTGTAATGCACTGTACTTCCCCCTTCTCCCATCAGAACCAGTAGTCTTCATCCACTGGAGTCAGAATCCCACTACAAAAGCCCTGCCTCTTTCTCTCCTCCAGTGAATGCCAATCCAAACCCATAAACCTCCTTCAAACTTTTCAATGTCTTTACTTAAAACAAATAAGGAAAAAAGCCATATCAACATAAGGTATAAGTTACAGTAGCTACTTTTAAGACCACAAAATTTCATATGTGTAGAATTTTTGTGAATTGTCAGAATTTACCTGTTAATTTGATGCTAATGCTTGTGTCTGTGATATCAGTTTTTGAATCATGAGTGGGAGTAGGTGAGGTCTTCCTCAGTCTTCAGTAAGATTGAAAAGGTAATCTCAAAGCTTCCTTTTTTCATATTGTTAACAGTGTTGATATGGCAGTCATTTGATGTGAAATTGAGCCCAGAAGAACAGTCCACATGAACAATGTCCAAGATTACCAGGTTCTAAATGGGTTATCTGAATCATCTTTGTCTAGGAAGACCTAGCTGTGTGATAGGTTATCAGCCCCAAAAGAAAAAGCTATGGTCTATGCCATGAATGATTCTGGTTGATTCTTTAGGTACGCATGTAGTTGGGGGCTAATAATTACCTGTAAGAGCCAAGAAGGTTTTATTTTTTAAAATTCACATTTATATTTAGAATCCATCTAATACGTTAGAAATAATGAAACAGCTTTGATGTGACTGAATCTTTTTCTGTTTTCCTAAATAACCTGGACAATTTCAGAAAGTTTGTTCAATATTGTGGAGTAGCATATAAACAAAATTCACAATTTTTTTCTCATATACAGTATATTAAATGATTTAATGCAATGGAATAATTTCAGAACATCTTAAACGGATGCCCTAGAACACATGAGTGACTAGTGGCATCACTGGGTAATACATTAGGTTAACATTGAAGCATGACCTATTTGAATTGTTACCTTGACGTGTTTTGCTACTGGCAGATTAGCTCACTGGGCTGTAAAAGTACATATGTATATTTACAAAAATATATTTTAAGATTTGATAAAGATGTTTTGACAGGAGTACAAGAGATTTTTTTTTTTCTTGGCAATGTTATTTTCTGTGTCCATCACTTATACCTGAGAAACCTATGTGCCAAATTTCACCTTATCCTTTAATCCCCACATTTTCATTCAAGTATATATGCTCCCAAGCTAAACTCCTATGCTGTATTTGTTCTTGTTTGTAATAGAAAAGATTAGGATCACTGCCTGACAAGCATAAAATCCAGACCATATAATTTTATTTCAAGAGAAGGTAAGACATTTGTTATCCAGAGGAGTAGACAAGTACTTTTCTAACATTAGTTTTCCTATATGCAGAATTACAACAGGGATGTTATGTGGTTGGGTAAAGAAGGTCAAGTGGCGCACTACAGTGCCCTTATTTAAGCTGGGATCCACCCTGGGAAAGAATTTCAGAACCTTTGCTTCTGATGCAAGTTCTTATAATACAAATTTTAAAGCAGCTTTCCCTCCTAGGGCTGAGGGACTAGGGCAAAGGTAGTGTACTTTGAAATGGGTATTTCTCCTTAGCCCAATCTAAACACCTCTCTTATTTTGCAATATGTAAATAAAAAGTGAAGTAAGGATACAGAGCACTAACCAGAAAGATACAGAAGGATTTAGAAAGCACCAAGCATCCTGGTATCACACATACACACTGCAGACAATTAATTCACTTAACTGTATTTGAGGGAGATGCATTACAACTGTCCACAACCATCTAGCATCCTACAATAGGATTTGGGGCCTTTACATCCACTTTTAAACATCCTACACTTGAAGTCAATTTATTTGCTTACACCAGCCTGAATTTAGCCCATAGAAAGATTATTTTGATTCTCAAATAAATCATAGCAGCTGAAGAAAATGTTCATAATTTCTCCAGCGCATAGACAGTCAAACTAGGAACTGTTTTTCCATTTGAAAAAGTTAAGTACTATAGCTCAAGTAATTTTTGCATTTCAAATGCACACAAACTGTATGCTTACTGATGTCATAAACAAAAAGTGTGAGCTTACTTTCTAAAGGAAAAGGGCTCAACAGTGGCAGTATGTGTGCAGCAGCAGAATTAGGTAAGTTATGGCCTCCCAGGAATAAAAGCAATCATCACTTGAAGAAAGCAGACAGCTGGGAAGCTGAATTCTGCTCACTATTGCTAGTATATATTTAACTTCATATTAATGAATCCATCTGAATAACTCAATTAGGTCTTTCTGTCTGGACTTTAGAAGTAAATAAATATTACCTATCCATGGTATTTGATACAAGGAAAACAATCACATTTATACATACTTGCTGCGAAATGAAGTAAGCTAGTGATGCCTCCTCTGCTCACTATTTTGGTTTATATCTGTGATTTCTAGAGACTGCATTTTATTACCTGCATGCTCCTTACATTCAGCTGTTTTGATTGAAACACTGATGGTAACTGAGGTCTGTCTTTCAGTTACGTGAAGATTAATCCAAATAAGCGATTGAACTACTACTTGCTTCTGTATCAGAACAGTTACTTGAAGACTGTTATTTATTTATATAGGTTCAGGTGCTACATAATACCTAGAGAGAAATAAGTCCAGCCCAGAAGTAGACTTCCCCACCTGCAGAGTCATGAGTCCTCAAAAATCCCACCTATTTGCGTAGTTTAACTGATAAATGGCGTTACTTCCAGTTTAGTGAAGTAATTGCTCTAGTAAGCGTAGACTTATTAGCAGCAGGATTGCACTAAGCAGTAGGCTATCCCCTGTGCTATCCTCAGCTCTTTTGAGCTACTTTACAAAGAACTTAGGGCATACCAGAAATGGTATTTGGTTTTAGTAACATTTGTGGTTGTCTCATCTCAACTTGGTCAAGTAAACCCAAAGTTGATACTAAGTCTGACTTTAGTCTTATCACTATTTTGATTTTACTTTACTGGGGTTACCATTTAACCAAGGGCAGAAAGACACACAGAATAAAGCACAGTAGAGGAGCAGTGATAGGCATGGACAACTCATTCTACCACTGACATATCAGGATCCTTCAGGCCCCTGGTGGATAACAGTAATGCTATCAGTGCAAGCAAGATGAGGAAGCTTATACAGCTTGTTATCAGAGCTACTGTCCATCAAATATCATTGGGAAGCAAGTTCTTTTCAGTCAGTGTAAAATATGAATTATCAATTCTGGTATGTAATATCTTGAAGAGATACATACTTTTGGTTTTAGCCCCTGGGACAATAACTAAAGTGTCAAGGCCTACATCATTATTCTGCAAGCTTCAGCAGCAGTTGCTTTAGGGTTGCTGCTATAATTAGCAGCAGCATATTGGTGTTTATGACTGAGTGTGTGTAGACATGGACAAGCTGCTCAGTGTTAGAGCCTATCATTCATAGCCTGACTTGTAGCAGACTTTTTAAAAATGGTATAAAGAAAGGAGACCTGTAAGATTTTTTTGGTAATGCAAAGTAAAACATGTTAAGTTGTACCGTAAAAGGAATGGAGAATGATACTTCAGATTTCCATTCTCTTTCTTTATTGCCAACAGATTTATATTTAAAATGCCAAGGTCCAAAAAAAAATGTTGTGTAATAAATACTTCACTTTAGGCTGTAATAAATTAAAAAAAATTATTAACAAGGAATGCACTTTGCCAGCCACAAGTGTGGGTATTTTTGAAAAAGAAGGGAAAAAAAGATTATGGCCATAGTTCACAGTTAAGCAGTAGTAGCTGCTTATTACAGCTAATCCCCAATAATGGATCCCCCTTCCCTCCCTTTCCAGACGCATGTTCACAGTTTAACTCCATCAGAAATGCTGTCTTACAGAGCAAGCAGTCACACTCTGCTCAGAGTTCAAGTCAAAAATATCTTTAACACGCACATGAAGCAAGGAAAACTATGGTCCGAAGAACTTCTTGTGACACCATTTGAGTCCAACAGTAGGTTTAGGCTTCCGTCTAACAGATGTGTGCCCAGCACACTAGGACAGTCAAGTTTTCGTACCACCACACCTCCATCATCAACATACTAGTTGCTCCACCATCTCCACTGTAGATTTCACAGTGAGCAAGAGGGTCCGTTTGGTTTACCAGAGTCAGTCCCTTCAGTTACATCGCTGCAGCAGCATGTTCAGAGCATATTCCATTCTGTGTTTTAGTTCCAATGAGCATCCAGAAACCAGGAGAGTTGTCAGGCGAAACGTTGTGGATATCCTCTCTTCATTGATGTAGGTAAGGAGATACTCCTCACTCTGATTGCAAATTATGATTTTCGTGTGATCATGATAGAAGTTTACCTGTAAAAGAGAAGCAAGTTCCTGTTTGTATACTTTCTTCTCTCTCTTTCTGGTACTTACCTAGTTTTATTGCAATGAAGTATTTTAGAAACATTTCCTTCAAAAATGCCATCAAACTTACTTGAAACGTGCCATCATTGAAGAGCATCATTAATGCTTTATCAGATTTAAGCCACTGTAAGAGGTAAAGCCTAGGCCTGCGTACATCTGTTAGGCTGGGCAAATCTCCTCCCTAGGAAAGGGAACAGACACTATGTTAAGCACACAGTTCACACTTAGTGCATTTTTACAGCTCAAGATGCAAAAGATGCTAAACTTACATCCATTAGGTTCTCTTCCATGTAGTGAGAGAAATACTTCAGTACAGTTACTTGGCTAATGAATTGTTCAGGAGCCTCTGTGGCTGGGAAGACAGAGCACTGGCCTAGCTCGGCATAGTAGTGGACTGTCCTGTAAGACAGAGAAAATAAGGAGGTTAGAAATGAGATAAAAGCATTTCAAGTTTAAACTGCCTTGGTGAGTTCTCATTTTTTTTTAATCATTCTTACTTTTTGTCTGGCAGAAGGCTCATATGCGCCCCGTTGTTGAAAAGGACACCAACAGTGTGATCTGACAGCTGGTACCCAAAGCCATACTTGTTAGAGTAGTCCACCCATTTTGTAACCCACTGGAAGGATGCTGTCAGCTGTTCTTTGGGAATGCTGTCTGCTTCTGGCATGTTCTCCAGACATCCTCGCAATACCCTTGCAACTGTGTCAGCAACACTTCCCATGGTGCTATCTTCCAGGCCTGAAAGACAAAGACTATTGGACTGACAAGAGCACACAGAGAGACTGCTTTAATTCTAAACCTTTCAGTTATCTCAACTGTAACTTTAAATGAAGTTTAGCCTTTATGACTTTCCAGTTTTAATTCTTACAAAATGCTGGCCACAAAATTTAGTGTGAAAAAATAGGGGTTGGGGAGGTAAGCAGCTGTTTGTTTCAGGCTTCTAAATTTGAAAGATGAAATTAAAAGGTGGCATTTAGAATTAGAGATTACATTTTGCTGCACTTACATTCACTGCTACTGCTGCAGCTTCCCAAAGTTCCTCTCACTATCATCCGAATAGAGTCTCCAATCTGCTTAGTTTCTGGTAACGCTCCCGACTTCGCTACTGTTGTGATAAGAGGCTGGATCTCCTAGAAGAGAGGTCAGACATGTAAACATCAAACAAATCACAAGCCAAGGCTTATACACAAGTTTTGCATGGCTCTCCTGTCTCTCAACAAAAGATAAATTCAAGGGAAACTGGTATTAATGTTTCCAGCAAGTACAAAGAGACGTTGTTAGACTGAGCTTAAAGAAGCACACCAGGTCTTTCCATTCTTTAGATCTTCAATTTGCATCTTTCATGCTATTAATCAGTCCTCTGCTCTCCTGCCCTAGCAAGAGAACAGCTGCGTGCAGGTCTGAACACCAAATGGTAAGAGTTAGATCTCAGCAATTTATTCTTTAAGAAGTTCTCATTAATCATGAAGTGAAGCTCTGTACTTGCAGTATTGGGAAAGAGCACCTGGCAGACAAGTTACCACACAGACGACAATGGAGTCTACACAGATGCTATAATTACTCAAAAGCCAAAATTGATAGTCTCCCTACAAAGGCTACCATAACTTGGTGAAGCTTGGTTAAGCCTTCTTAAAGCAACTCTGATAATCATTTAAGCTTCATGATGCTGTGCACAGCCCCAGCTCCGATATCCAAGTCAAATATAATTTAATTATAGCTACTCCACCCAACTGTGATTGGATTTGAATTGAACTGCACTTGCATTTACCTCATCTGTTCTGTGCTTGTGAGGCTGCTGGGTTATCGATGTCTTCTTCAAATCATGCCTGAGCTTGTAGATTTCTTCATCTTCTTTAGCTAATTTGTCTGTAATAGAGGAAAAAATACTTACAAGTGCTGTCCAATTACAGAAAGCCTAACAAGTTAGCTGCAGAAGGCATGGTGTCTCCCTCCAGTACCTTCCTCTAAATCTGCCATAGTCTTCCAGAACAGAAGTGCCATTATACACAGATCACTGAGACAAAACTTTAATAGACAGAGGCTAACAGATGGCCAATACAGATTGTCAGTGCGCTATAAGAAGCATTTATTTACACAAGTTGGTGTAAGTTGTAGGCTACTATCTATACTTATTGATAAAGAGGTCAAAACTAAGCCAGGGAAGCTCTGAGACATAAATACAAGTGCTCTGTTCCTATTTCATAGCTGTACATTACTAGCATGACGTTTGGATGGTATAGAGACAAATTTCAAGTGTACTTAAAACCCACTTACTATGTGTGTCAAAGTATCTGGCTTTATCCTTTTTACCACCAAAGAGAGCAGCAGCTGCTTTTTTGAAGAAATTTTTAGCAGGACTTGACAAATGGAAATCAGGAACGGTGTGACAACAGCTAGCAGAAAGTCTATCGGGTGTGAAGCCCTGTGGAAATGAGATTCCAAAAAAATATTTTTAGACCACAGAGTGTATTTTTAGGGTGGATTTTTTTTCAGCCAAACACTTGACAGTACAAACCTGTAAGAAAAATTCATGCCGAATTATTTCATCTAAACTGGGCCGATCTTCAGGATTTTTTGACAACATGCTAGCTATTAAGTGTTTCGCAGGTGCCAAGAGAGATGAAGGCAAGCTGTATCTTGCTTCCCTTATACATCTGTATGTTTCTTTAAGATTTGTGGTCTCAAATGGGGGTCTTCCCAACAGCATTGTATACCTGTTTAAAACCAAACAAGATGAATATTATTTATTTTAAACACCCACAATACTTATCTACAACTACTGAAAAGGCTTTGTCTACTAACATGAAGGAAAATTTCTGCTCTTGGGCTATACGTATATGACAGCCTGTAAACTGATGCAGTACTGCATCCCTTTTGAACTCTTAAAAGCCTAAGCCAGTGATAGAAATATTTCATTTCAAAGGCAATGAAGTACTTACATTACACAGCCTAAGGCCCAGATGTCAGATTCACAGCCATGACCCTGTTTGTTGAGGACTTCTGGAGAAAGGTAATTTGGTGTGCCACATATTGTTCTGCAAATCAAAGAGGCCACGGAGCCGGTTAGTATTTCAGTAGAAAGAGAGAAGCTGTTTTTCATAGGGCAGGCTTTCCTTTCAAGTTCAGACAAGAACTTAGAGACTCCTAAAGAGGAGCTGTATGAATCTTAATAGTGTAGATGTGTTTCATCGTGTCTTCATGATACAGGAACAGCAGACTCATATCTGCACTATTTGTCAGTTAGGTATCCTGCTTCTAGCATTTGCTGCGACTCAGATCCTCAGAGGAAGGAAAGCAGAAGCCAAAGCACAGAAGCCTGTTATCTAGAAGGGAAAATCTTAACCCCAAAAGTGTTTAGCTTTTGCTATGGAAGAGGATCTCTCATTTATAAATGAGTTTGGTTTCATTTACTACTAGACTTCACACTTTTTGATGCTCCTACCTCCTCCTGTGCTCCAGTGGTTCCAGCCTAGCTGCCAAGCCAAAGTCACCCAGTTTCAGTTCCATGTTCTCATTAATGAAGAAGTTACCTAGCAGACAGAGAAATTCCAGTTATTCCTTTTCTTGAAAGGTAGGAATATGTATTTGCCACAGGTGCTGAGTCATACTTTGTTCAAAGCCAGAAGCTGGCCAATTTTTTTTTTTTAAGTAGGAATGCTTAATATCATCCCTTAGGCACTCCAAGTTTCCACTGTAAAGACAGACTGACCCGATTCTATTAATTAAGCTATCAACATACAAGTGTAAAGTCATACAACGCTGACAGGGCTGGAGGAGTGTGTTTCGAAGTCAGCAAGGTGCAGAACTTACCTAGTTTAAGATCCCTGTGCAAGATTTCCTGTTCGTGAAGATACTTTAGCCCTGACACAATTTGCCTGAGGTAGTATCGTACTTCTGGTTCTGTCAATACCTTCCTTGCTTTTAAGATGTGAGCCATTGACTGCAGAGGAAAGACAAAGGCAGAAACGTCACTGAACATTCATGCACAAGATTCATCTTAAGCAAAAGTAAATCAATGCATGGAGAAATGACAACTAAAGAAGCCACAAAAAATACCTTTTACACATAACACATTTAAATTAGTTGCAGATTCCAGGTAAGTAAATACTGGATTTCTCCCAGTTGATGCTCACCCTTCTACTGCAGTACTCCAGGAGAATGTAAATATTCTCTCTGTCTTCAAAGTAGTGGTAAAACTGCACAACATGTCTATGATTAAGCATTCTGTGCAGCTCAATCTCTTTATCAATCTGAAGAGAGAAAAAGGGGAAAAAAGGTGTTGTTAGCCTTGCATCCACAGGGTTGAGCAGACAGCTCCATCATGACCATTCAGGAAAAGGGCTGGGCAATCCAGCAAACAAAGAGAGTTTGAGGAAAAAAAAAAAGAAAAGTCATTCGTGTACACACACCTTTTCCCTTTGATGAGGTTTTGCCACTCTGCTGTGAGGAATGATTTTTGCAGCATAAACTTTATTTGTTGTCAAATCTGTCATCTCATAACACTTGGCGAATCCACCCTAGAGAGACACACGAGAAAAAGGCAATTACAGCAGGTATGAAAGAAGTCCCACACTTAGTCATTCACCAGCTCATGTATTAGTCAAAGAGCACAACTTCCTTTGCACAGGACAATTTGGTAGAAGACAGCTCTTAGGTTCATCGCCTATCCGAACGTTTGCGTTGCGGCTCTCCCCGACCCTGCATACAACACCAAAATCATTTTTGGAGGCTTGCCCGAGCTGAAGCCACGGCTCCGACTGTATTTAGGAGTCGATTCGAATGGCGGGCAGGAAGGGTGCTCGGTCCCACTGCGGCTGGACCGGACTCGCGCAGGGGTAAATCGGACCCCGGGCAAAGGCAGGTTGGGGGGCGGCAGCGCGGCACCCTCCCGCACACCCCGAGGAACGCGGCCCCGCAGCGGCTGCGCCCGCACCACCGATCTCCACCGAGCGCACTGGGCGCCGCCCCGGGAGGGCACGGGGCCCGCCGCGTCTATTATTACCTTTCCGAGCACCTTTCCGCGGCAGTAGCGCTTCCCCGTCGTGGGGTCGGTTATAATCCGGGATACCTCGGCGGCGGGGTGGGCGTGCTGGTGCTGCTGGAGCGGCGCCTCCTCCGCCTTCTTCCTCCGCGCCTCGCCGCCGGCCCCTCTGCCCAGTGCCGCCTCGCAGCCCTTGGCGCTGCCGCCGCTGCCGCCGCCCGGCGGGTAAGCGATGGTCCGCAGCAGCTCCATCCCCTCGCCGGCTCCGTCAATCCCGCCTGCCCGCCCCTCCGCACCTTGCCTCCTTTCCCCGCTCCCGCCGTCCTCCCAACGCCCCGCAACGCCCCGGCTCGGCCCTTATATTGCGAGCGGCGGCTCCGCCCCGGCGCTGTGGGACGGCCCTCGCCGCGGCCCCGCTCCGCCCGCCCGGCT
>VZTO01006636.1:546-27362 GCA_013400615.1 Syrrhaptes paradoxus
TTCCGTATCTCTGAAAGAAGAACAAACCCTAGTTAAAGAGTAGGGTCAGACTGTTTTTAATCACACCCATGAAAATACTTTGAAAAGCGAATTGCCTGTAAGAGCTGGAATATTTGACACCATGAGGAAGGCCATCAAGCAAGAAACCTGAAGGTAAGGAGGTAGGTCAAGTTGCTTCATGAAAGACTTTACATAACTTCAGTGTAACTAGATTAAATAAATATTTTGTTTAATTTCTTCCTTTATGTCTTCTATAGAGAAATGTCTTTTTTTTTCCTTATTTCTTTAAACTAGTTTAGTTTAAGATAAATGGGTAATAATAAAACATTCTTCTCTGAAAGGTGCAACAGAAATATGTGTAAAAGTTCATAGCTGACTGGCTCCCCAGCGTGTCTCACACTGTATCCAAAGGATTAGTGGCATCTCAATCGAACAGTATGGTCTAGGAAACAGCAGGGACCACAGGCATCACAGGGGGCACAAGTGTCTTCCAGTGACTGCGACAGGGACTGAAGAATCTCCACCATGCAGTAAGATCCCACTGACATCCTGATAAACCTTGAGAATCTCCGAGGAGACTGCATTGTGGTTTATCTTAGCTACTCAAATTTCCTTTCAGATATTAATTTTCATGCTCTCCCTTTGCTCTTTCCTCTTATGACTGATTGAATGGCTTTCTTTCATAGCTACTATTGACTAGCTTATTAATAAAGCTGGATGTAAAACCTCCAGTTTCTGCACTTGTCCAACATTTTTGAAGCTTTCCAAGATGACACTACATATTCCTATCATTATCATTAAACTGTGAGAACTCAAATAAACAAATAATGACAGAAGGAAATTTCTTGTCCAACCTCTGCTCCTCCAGTTTTCACTGATGCATAATTTCTTAAAAACTAATCACGTTCAGGTCTGTATATTTTTAACAGCCCTTTTTGTGGATATATTTTCATCACTTAACAGCACTCAACTATTATGTTTCCATTATTGCTACACTCCCTTGTTCCACAAATTGAATTTAACATGATTTGTCTACTCACTCCAAAAGCCAAAATCATTTTCTGTCACAGGGCTGTACTTCTAATGTTTGTGGCTTAGCAAATTTCACAACTCTGAATGACCTAATCTGATTTTCAATCAATTTCAAGTGCGATTCCAGTTCAACCTAAATATTTAAAATTGATTCACTGCAAATTGAATCTGCTTCAGCAAGGTCTCAGTTTACAAAAAAATAGATAACAGTAGCAAAAAAAAACAATCCTATGTAAATCCTTTGGGTGGTCCAGGTGGAAAAACCACATAGCTCTTTTTCCGTGAAGATCTATGACTGATTTTTCAATGCTGTCAGTCTTTCCTGCAGCTCATCTTTGTTATCTATTTGATCAAAGTTTTCTTTGGAGAAAGCCTTTTCTAAATGGCAGTTATGTTACTGGCCATCTATTGTATCTGCCTATTTTACTCTGGAAGTTTTTCAGTTGTGCTTACAGTGGGCCAGAATTTTCAAGATAATTTTTTCTTGAGGAAAATACATCTCCAGTCTCACTGGAACACCAAGCTGAACAAGGTACCTCATGAAAATGCAGAACCCATCCAATAGGAGAGATGAGAAAAAGTGGAGAAAAGACTTTTGCCTACATCTTTGCTCTCAATCTAGCAACTTTTGGTGTTTTTTGTTGTCTGCAAAAAACCATACAGACTTCACCTGAGGTCTTCGTCCCTACAAAAAGCCTCTTGACCACTGTCTTGAGTTTGGCAACGCATCTGTTCCCTCCTTAGGGACCACCCTACGTGTTTTCTTTCATTCCCTTCTTCCATAATACTGAACAGCAAAAGTTTCTCACCCAAGCCTACCTTGTCCTGTTAACTGGCTCTTTGGGATGGTACTCTACCCTGGGATTTGCCTTGACCCATTCTGCTCCAGCCTGGACCAGGCAAAAAAATAAGCTAACCTTTCTGGCCATCCAGAGAAATTTCTTTGACAAAGCATTAAGTACATATCCAGTAAACAAATAAAGCACCTGCCATTCATCAGACTGTTCCAGTAAAGACTTCATTGCATCTCTTCTTGCTCTTTTTTCTTTTTTTTCTTTGTTTTTCATTTGGGTATTTTTTTTTTAGCTTCTTTTGCTTATTTTAGCCTTCCCCAGGCATTTTCACTCAATCATTTATCCATTTTGGTTCAGTAGCACTTGCTTCCAGGTCTATTTTTTTTGAAAGAAGTCAAATCAGTGACACTTCTGTTATCCCTTCTGTGAGCTAAGTAAGTAGTAAAAAATCACAAAGCATAAACTGTTTCCATTCAGAAAAGAAACTGATGGCAGAATCAGTCACTTCTTTGGTGTAACCCTATTTTTTGCTTATAAAGGATGCAAAAAGTCTTCCTTTCTAGAGCTGGAAATTTGGAACCACTAGCACAGGGGGGGGAGCACGGGGATGGGGGTAGGAGGAGCAGACCCATTGCACTTTGGTGGCAGTTGGATATTNTGCGTTCAACATAAATGCTCTCCTCCTTTAGCTTTTCCTCAATGACAGATACACGATCAGAGCTTTTATTGTCAAGCTTTGCTACTTCCTTCATTTATGCTCTTGGGGATTTTCTCTCTCCAAGGGCACAATTCAGTGACAGCTGATCCAGGTGCTGCTACAGGAGGTGGCTGTGGATACCCAGCTCATCTCTTTGACTTCTGCCTGCATGCCCAACTGTGCAGCTCCCATCCCTCTTTTGCTGTGTCTCTGGCTCTTCCTGGAAGTGCCAGACCCATCGCACTTTGGTGGCAGTTGGATATTACCTTGGCCATTTTGTTGAACCACATCTGTACACGTGCAGCTTCTCACTAGAGCAACATTAACAATCTCGATACCTAATTTATTTACATTTCTGTGAAATAACCTCATATTTGTGTCCGTTCTGGGTGCTGACATGCAAGTATGTTTGAGCCATGGGCTCCTTCTGTTTTGTTATGGGGATGTAGTTATTAGGGACCTTAAAGACCCTTAAAATTAAAACTCTTAAATGAAAGACAAAGGCTTCATTCATACACCTGATTCAGTACACATTAACGTATCCAAAATTTGCTGTGCTCCAACAGATGAGGCCAATAGTAAGCATATGTTACAAATATTTGTTGATAACAACCTACCACCACCAAAAAAAGCATTAAAAAGTTTTGGATAACACCCCCAAAAAAGCATGGAAATAAATATACAATGCCAAAAAATGGATAACAGTGAAGACACAAAGTGGTATTTGGTGGTAGTATAAAGGATAATTGTAGAACTTTCTTCTTGGCCACAGTATGAGATACAGTGCCTCTTCCATTTACCTCCACTGGGAATATTTTCTCTCTGACCATGTTTTATAACCTATTCTGGTTTTGGATGTAGCCCCTTTCTTTTATTCATTTTTGGAACACATTACTCTCTCTTTCTAGTTGTTATTTTCTTTGAATGCAAGTGTTTTTCTTCTGCTGCCAGCTTTACCTCTTGTTTGATGTTAAAATTTCACTGATTGGTTCTATTTAGCAACAAAACACAGCATTTAGCTAATGTGTTTGTGCCAGGCAGAGGTGGAGGAAGCTAGCTGCATGCTGCCTTTTTGTTCCCTGAACCCCTGACAAACCGAGGGCTCTCTGTGCTTTTGAGCTGTGTGGTGTTATGCCATTAGGAACAAAATTATACACAAGTAGAATTTTGGCACATCATTTCATCCGTTGCTCACACTGTCTGGTTCTTTCAATATTTTTACTGATTTACCTTGTCATGAACAGGGTAACACTATAAAGTAAATCTCAGTAACTCGAAAGTCAACATGCATCTTGCTTTTTGTTGTTGTTTTCCACGCTGCATTTTGTTTTCCTCATTTTCTGCCTCTTAGAAGCAGGTACAACTGCTGGACTTGTTGCTAGCACGCTCTCTTCTCCTTTAATAGGTGATATCTTTCATGACACAGATTTAACGCTCGAGGCACTGTGTTAGGAACACAAACACAGAAGGAATGAAAGTTCCCTACACACAAAGTAGAAACGGGCAGATTTTAAGGGTGATTCGACTCATTTATAATCACACTTGTCCTGAGAGATATTTACTTAATGGGATATTCAGGGAGGTTTGAACAATTACACTCTAATTGGGCTCTTCTTTTAAAGTTAGATGGGTCAATCTGTATTTAAGCCCTGTTAGGGACAAAATGCATCTTTGCCTGTTCCTTTGCTAACCAAAATCTTGGTTTACAATTTTGTGTTCAAATTTTGTCCAACCATGGTCTGTTCTGCAAAGAAAGTAACTTCTTTACTGTCTCCAAGAAGAAAAAATCTATTCCCAACATATGGAAGATAAAGTTTTCCTTCATAATAATCATGTCAGGTAGTTTCTGTTCCCTGTCTGTAGCATGCCACTTCATTTTCTCTTAATTTAATTAGTTTCCATGATGTACAGAGTTTTAGCAATTCTGATTTTTTTTTTCACTTTTACAGATTGATTGATACTTACATACTTGGCAGAATATTTTGGCAGAATATTATCCAAGTAACATACTCAGCTCTTTGGAACACTATTCATGTAGCACTAACTTGAAAAATATTCCATCTGTGGATTTCAAAGTATTTCCTAAATATTAGTTAATTATGTCTCTTTATACCTCTGTGAAAAATTATTCCCATTTTACAGCTGAGGAAACTCAGGCCCAGACTATTCTAAAAACTTACAGAAACATATCAAGTGTTCTGACTTTTATAATATGTGACTTAGAAATAATGGAATTTTTTTTCCCCTTCATTAAGCAAGAAAGCAGCAACTGATAACAACTCAATGAAAATAAATTGAAGCATTCCAATACATTTTATTTACCGCCTCTGTCTGATGTTAAATTTGTTAAATTTGTATTTTATTATCTGTCTCTTACTACTGGAAACAGAACCCCTTGGCAAATGGTGTCTTAAAACATATCTGAAGTTATAACATTTTCCATCACTCCTTCTAGGCAGTTCTAAGGATCTGTCATATATAATTAGCCTAGAAAAGTGAGAGTTGAGTATTAATCAATATCAGTAGACAGACAGAAGCCCAAATGGGAAAACAGAAGAAGAGGTTGCTGTCTGACCCACTGGGTTTGTTTTTTTCCTTGAAATTAGAAGTATATCGTCAGAATATTTAACTGATTGATCTTCCTTTTAAACATGCAAAGGGACATTATTCTGAAAGTTTTAACACTTTTTTTTTTTCCACAGGTGAAACTTTGAAGTATGCTGGTGCAGACTGAAGACACAGCCACTTTAATCTAAAAATTGACTTTGCTGATGAGAAGGTCATCCTACCCTCACTCCAATTGTCTTCCTTGTGCATACACAAGAATTCAGGCACCAACATAGCTCTTGAAGCTGACAGTGTCTGGGCCAACAACAGGTTCTTTCTATGTGGTGCTAGGTCTCTGCCAGAGTAACTCCCTGGTTTGGCAATGGTCTTGCAAACACTAGCACCAGTAAAAGCAAAATGGTGGGAATTGTGATGCAGGCAGGGGAGGACAGACACCACTTTTGGAGAAGAATGGCTAACCATCATTTTCTCATTAACTGTGCTAAAGAAGAAATCATTGACAATTCAGTTTAATACTTGCACAAAGCAAACTTCAGATTTAAACATCCAGAGTACACGTACGTAGCATGAATTGGGGCATACTGTACCCTATCTGCTTCTCTGGGTGGGGATAACCGTATGTAAACCTCTGGCTCAGAAGCTGGTATCATCTGGAACAGCTCAGCTATGAACACTGCTGTCCTAGGCTCAGGATTTCACAGACCCTGGGCAAATGCCAAAAGCAGGTTAGTCCCCTTTTATGTTCAGAGACCAAGTCAAATGAGCCTATAGGTAAGGTACAGAAGGAGAGACCCTTTCTGAGCTCGTACTGCAGAAAGCTGTCTAGGATATTAAGCATTGGTTTGAATCCATGGATGAATATTGGCACAGGTCACAATCCTAACAGCAGCCACTTTCCATAGCATCTGCTCCTCAAAAGCTATGTGGAATTTTTCTAATTCCTTTGATTTCACCCATATGCTAGTATCGCACATAATGCTCTGGCACCCATCTTACGTTCTTTTTAAACGAGTCAGAGATGTTCCATATTTTCTAGAAACTACAAGTCCCAAAACATGTATAGATACTACATGAGATCTTTAAAAATACAGATAAGACAGTGTGAATTTTAAGAATGTTGTCAGAGGTGACACAAGAAAAAACAATTAGAATCATAGAAACATAGAATGGTTTGGGTTGGAAGGGACCTGAAAGATCATCCAGTTCCAACCCCCCTGCCATGGGCAGGGACACCCTCCACTAGCCCAGGTTGCTCAAAGCCTCATCCAGCCTGGCCTTGAACCCCTCCAGGGATGGGGCATCCACAACCTCCCTGGGCAACCTGGGCCAGTGTCTCACCACCCTCACAGTAAAATATTTCTTCCTAATATCTGGTCTAAATCTACCTTCTTTGAGTCTAAAACTGTCACCCCTTGTCCTATCACTACACTCCCTGATGCAAAGTTCCTCCCCATCTCTCCTGTAGGCCTCCTTGAAGTACTGGAAGGCTGCTATTAGGTCTCCTCGGAGCCTTCTCTTCTCCAGGCTGAACAACCCCAACTCTCTCAGCCTGTCCTCATAGGGGAGGAGCTTCAAGGTAGTGGAATATTATTTTCACAGCATCTAAAGTGATGTCCTCCTTAGAGAAATTTACATACGAAAATATGTTAGGGCCTGAGCAGTGAGGCCCTGAACCAAAGTTGACCTCTAGGTGAACCTCACAACCTGGCAATATACCTCATATGTATCATATTGATCACATATGCAGTGTAATACCTTATGAATATATGCCAATTTATAAAAGCTTTTGTTGTAACGCTCATAGAGCATTGCTCTAACGGTTGCTGTAAAGTAATGGTTGTGTACCAGTAGCCCCACTTGCCAGAGAGAGATAAACCTGTCTCAAACCTTCAAACAGACCTCTAGGTGACAGAAGGTAGCAGGGCGGTGACGGGGCATTGTTTAAAGACACATAATCCAAGATAACCAGACACCTTTACTTCTTCTTAACCTTTCCTTGGGCTCTGGCCAAGCGCGGGAAAAAGCTAACAAGGAAGAAAAAAAAATACACCAGATGTTTTTCGCATCTTCAGATATAAAATTGTTTATTTAACTGTATAAAAGCAGGGACCGTTTGCAGGGAAATTTGGAAGCCTCATCTATACAGTGGACGCACTGTATAGAGATTTCCCAGTTGCCGGGATGAGTTCTCCAAATCCTTCGCTGTAAACAGGCTCCCCAGTGCCTGCGGATCTGGATGATGGTAACACAGGGCAATTGGTGATGTATCTTTCTTAATCACCATCACTAACTTTATGTAGTAATGATTAGGTGCATTATCTTATTTTTGTGCTTGCTATAGTCGTTTGCTTGTTGTCATGCTGCTTTATCTTATATTGCTTTATTTTTTCTGTACTATTTTCCTTAGTACTTTGTCATTTTGGACGTAAGTAAAAACAAGGTTACTTTTTTTTGGTGCCTGTGTCCTCTGTGTACCCCCGTCGATTGGCAAAACAGTTACAAATTCAACTGCTTTAGTGCAAACCCCAACTTGTAACAGGTTGTCAAGCATATATTACAAACTAGTACTATTTCAAGTAAAATAGGTCGACTTTATTTCATGTGGCAGACATTATAACATCATTGCACACCAGCTCTTCCTCAATTTGAGTGTCCTCCTCCAGATGTACACTACAGCACAGAGGCCATGTGTATGATACACCTGTACTACTACAGCCTTGTAGGTTCATCCAAAGGGCTTCACTGCTCTGCCTTAAACGTGAATCTTTCTTCACCATCAAGGGCACAATTTTATTAAGGGGTACTTTGAGGTTGACTTCTCACTAGCAGCAGCAAGAGCAGAGCACTAACTGCTAATGGCAAGTACGGTTTGTTAATGCATTGCACTAGACTTATAAGGAGTGCAAGAAAGGAGAAGCATTGCATGCAGCATATTCAGACTGCTGACCGAACACCAACACCTTCTGCAGAAGATGCAGCGCTGCAGCCATGTCACACCCTGTCTCTTTCCATAACACACCAAGGATTTCACTGCAGAGCCTCCACACCTTCAGTGCTGCTTGCACTTGCAGTACTTTGTTGCTGGTACGCAATAAACAGGCTCCAGAATTCTGAGTACAGAATCTCATGACATTCAACAGTTTCTGAAACCGCCGCCGCCATTCAAAGGAAGGATTTTGCATTCTAACTAGCTAGGAGGGACTCTGGAGTTCTGCCTTTTCCCCTTCTTCCTGCACTGACTTCCCTCCTTCACCAGTGTTTTTTCCACAGAATGATGTATAAATCTCCCTGTGCTCTTTATGTTTTACCCTGAACAGCTCAGCCCCTCCACTAGTCTTTTAACCCTCAGGTTTTTATCTCAAAGAAACCAGCTAGCAAACTCCTCTACTGCACTCAGAACTCTCACGTATCTGCAGCTTTTATCTGTTTGCCCCAGTGAAATCCGCTGGCTTTTTTTCTACTCTTTTCCTTGCTTTAGTCATCTTAAAATCTGTAGAGTCAACAGTCAGGTCCTCTTCATCCTTTTGCCATCTCAAACGAAATGCCCACAGCTTTTCCATTATCAGTATCCACCAATGCCCTGCTGTCCTGACCTGTTCCTTCCCTTCCCGTATTTATTACCTTCAGGTACCACCCATTCCTCCTCATCAGATCCAAAAGGCTAGTTCAACACCAGGATTTTAGACACATGCTTTTCAAGAAGGCAAATATACAGTGATGAGAAGTCCAGCCCTAAACTCACACTCCTGAGGCAAAGTGTATGACTAACTCACCGAAATTTGCAGGCACGTTGCCATAAAACTGACATTTCAGCCAGCGTTCCCTGTCCCCTTCCATCCTTTGTTATGGCCATACTCCACAGCTGGTCGACCTCCTGAGCTAAAGATCTTATCCTCAGTCTCCTCATGGTCATGCTACCAGATAATTTCTTCACTTAACAAAAGTGAGGGAAAAAACATCTCTTTTGAGTTACTCCTCAGGAATCCATACCAGAAGTTTCAGGGGAAGATAAACAATGAATAAACTTTCTGGGCTGACTTACTGCTCTGTCAGATTCTGCTTAAAAGAGTGGAGGTGAAAATCTTCCAGTAAAGTATCAGTATTTTTTTTTCTTTTTATAGAAAAAAAAAATCAAACAAACTCATAGATAGAAAAAAAGGATATCTCAAGTGGGCTAGTTGAATTCAAAGTGTCTCAGTCTATTTATTTTTCAGCAGGTGCACACAGTATTTTCTACAAGCAAACCTATAAATATAAGCTCTAGATTTTTATATGCTTGTGCATTGCTATCATAAAACCCCTCAGTTTCTATTTAATCTTTTCAAGACAATACAGTCTATCTTTGTGTGCTATACAAAGACATGTATACTCTATAGTATACTAGAACAGAAAAAGAAAAGCCAGGATTAAAATGTATGGGCAAGGGGAAAATACAATATCACTAATTTTGACAGAGATGCCTGGAAACATCACTATTTTAATATCCTGCTCGTATCAACTTCTGTAAGAAAGATACTACCTCTCCTGACTGATTAGTTCTTGCTGTATTCTTTAATCATCACATCTACAACAACATTGCTACCTCTAATATATTGTACGTCATTTTTCATATAAGTATCAATCACAGTTTTGGAATATACAATATATTGTTGCCATATTAATTGACAATCAAATCAGAAAATTTGATGAGTCAATATAGAATCCTGAAGTCCTTATATGGAAATGTAAAAGCCCCATTTCTTACAGTAGTGTGTGTGAAAAATACGAATACACTTGGGAAACTGTACAATTTACCTTGATATAAAAGTCCATTGGTTATAGGTATTTAAGTATTACATGTACTATAACAGATGGTTTTAGTTAACTCATTTACTTTTTCCAATTTTATCTATATTTTGCTCGTTATTTATTGTGTTACACTTACCAACCCTCAAAAAAAAAATCAAGCTAAAAGAAAGAGTGATTTCACTTTAAATACCTTCTGGAGACTGTCAAATTCAATGTTTAAAACCACTGCAAACAGATTGACAATATTTCTTGCAATACATTGCCATCTAGAGGAAAAAATGTATGTTGCTGCAGAAAAAATATGAGGGTTTACGTGTTTTTTATCATTCCTATGTTTTACTGTGGAAAGCATAGATTGTGTTCTCTAGGCAAAGTGACGTGACACATTCACAAAATCACCTGGACAGAAATGCATAAGCACAAAACGTGCAATAACACAAATGCATACATATGTTGAATGCTGTATGTGACCCAATACAAATGTTATTGGAATTTTCAGTCTGTCGGAACAAATAAAAGGGCTTCTAAATAATTAACTTTCTGCATCCAAAACCTGTAACTGAATTTCTATTTACGGCTAAGTAGTACTCTTTTCAGATAATAGCACCAAAAAATATTAAACGTACTGATTAGATGAATGGAAATAAGTGAGATGCACTGCAGGATCGCTGTGTAGCTACATAGTTGATTGTACCTAGAAATAAGTGCGATATATAAGTCTAATATAAGTAACTGAAGGTATTGGGCACAAGTTCTGACTCTCATGTAACATGCCATAGAAATACACAGTATATCGTACTGAAGCAGTTTAGACACTGAATTCATTTGGACTATCAAGGCCTCAAAACTAAATTATGTATTTAATTACTTTGCTCAATCAGGACCTCTATTTTCAACATATGTTCTTGATCATAAATGGGACTAGCCTAAATATATTTAGATGGGAACTTACAGTAAAATAATTATTCTGCTTTGTTCACAATCCCTTTGCATTACAGGCTTCTAGTTATTGTTTTAAATGATTGAAAAATACATTCAAGCGTAACAGAAGATGTTTGTTAGGTGAACAGCAAATTGAGTGTAAATACATCTAAACCAGTATCAGGTTAATTAGTGCAGCCTAACTCACATGCAGCAAACGTGAATTGCTTCTCTCTTTATCTCGGATTCGCAAAGTGCAGTTAAATACAGGCTGACCTGTATGTGCAAAGCAGTGATTTTACTTTTCAAAAAATGTGGCAAAAAGTATGAGGATTAATGGTCTCAAAGCAGCAAGAAGTGAATTGCTTCTATTTAAAAAAAAAAAAAAATCTAGACACTAGCATTTAACCTCATGAGCTTCCACAAGGGGAAGTGTGAAGTCCTGCACCTGGGGAAAAATGACCTGGGGACAGGCTGGTGGCTGCCCAGCTGGAAGACAGTTTGGCAGAAAAGGACCTGGGTGTCCCGCTGGAGACCAAGTTAAACACGAGGCAGTGATGTGCCCCTGGGGCAGAGGTTGATGGTATCCTGGGCTGCATTATGAGGAGTGTTGCCAGCAGTTTGAGGGAGGTGATCCTTCCCATTCAGCGGTGCCCAGTGACAGGACCAGACACAATGGGCAAAAACACTGGAGGTTGCCTCTGAATATCAGAAAACACTTTTTTTGGGTGACCAAGCACTGACACAGGTTGCCCAGAGAGGTTGTGGAGTTTCCATCCTTGGAGATACTAAAAAAACATCTGGACGTGGTCCTGATAAACCTGCTGTAGGTGGCCCTGCTTGAGCAGTGGGGTTGGACCAGCTGACCTCCAGAGGACCCTTCCAACCTCAACTATTCTGTGGGGAAGAACCTCAGCCTCCTCTGTTTTTTATTGTTGTCTTAGTATCTTTCTCCAAGGGGATGGAGAACTCACTAATTTTCTCTTCTCATTTCCTTCTGAGACATACCTTATAAATATATGAAGTTCTTTTTCACTGATGAAAGCGATACAGGCATAAAATTTTATATTTTGTCAGGAAATAAAGAAAATCAGGCATAAACCACAAGGAGTTTGGTTGGAGGTCATTTTGCTCCTGAAAAACACAAAGTGATAAGAACTGACGTCTTTTATGGATTGGTTCCTTGCATTTGAAGCTACTAAACTTCCAAAACTAAAAACCAGGCCACAAAAAAAGTGTGTATTTGGGTAATTCAGCGGGAGACTAATTTAACTATGTTGGGATTAAAACACTTAGACATTTTCAAAATAAAGGAAAAGAAAAGCTTTATTGATATGAGTGCTGCATTTGTAATTTGGATAGCCTCTGGAAACTAAATTATTCCAGTTATGTTTTATTTGCTTTTCTTAAAGCTGCTGTTTTTATCAGATAATCCGTAGTAATTTAGGTAGTGACAGAACAATAATACCTGTAACAGAGACTTCATTAATTTTGTATCTGTTGTATTAAATATTAATGTTAGTCATATAAAAGAATTTAATCATAAACACCTAATTGTAGTCTGTTTCAACTTTTAAGTCAGATAAAATAAAATCTTACATTTAATTGTCTAAAAGAATCTCAAAAAAATGACATTTAATAGTTTTCAGTGAACAAAAATTGTATCTAGTAGTATAGGTAGCTGGAAGACCTGGAGGGGGGGGAGGACGAAAAAATTAAAGCGAAAAAAAAAGTCCAAATTTGCATTGATTTCTTGTATTATTACTAAATTAAGTAACTAATGAAGTAATTCAGTTGAAGACAGAAGACAGTAAACAATATATAAGCACAGGATTTGAAAACCTGGTACACAGACAACTTGTACATTCCTAAAACAAATACGTATACAGGTGTATGGTGTGTGACTGGAGCACACTGAGAATAAATGCAATGTGAGCTCCTTCACCTTGCTCAAACCTCATCTCTAAACCTCTATCATTTCACAAGGTCTCCAAAGGCACTTTTTACTTCCTCATCTGATATTTTCGTGGTTTGAAAGAATAAGAGAGCTGGCATACTTTATATATATAAAAATAAGCAAACTCATTTTATTCTGTATGTTTCTTTTGTCATAACAAATCTAGATTAGCATGGAGGTAATGTTTGCTTTTTTTTAAACACAGTGCAAAATACAATAGCAATTAGCCATTTGATAATGAATAATGGGCTATCATATAGGGTGCCAGTGAAAGAAGTGACAGCCAAGAACTTCTGATATTTTTCTAACAAAAACTTTCTTTCTAAGAGTCCCAAGTAACTCACGAGGTCTTATTCCCTCTGTCCTATATGTCACTACAAGCAATCTTCTCCTTTTTGCTGTCCCTGCATAATTTTCTTCAAAGTGCTTCATGGCAATCTTGTTCTTTGGCTTCTTCTCTGTGTCTTTTCAATGTTTCGTCTGCCAGTTTCTCTTTGCACTGTCACTCTTCCTCTGGGACAATATTTGCTGTAAAATCCCACCTGCACTGCTGCCCTCACTGTGCCTCTGTGATTTGGGACAGCCTGCTTCAAACTTACCGGACACAACTGAGTGTAGTAGACATTTTTTCCTAGTTGAAAACCAATTTTCCTTTCCCTTGAATTGGGAAAAAAAAATGTGTTTTATCTGACACCTTGTTTCAGTTCAACTGAAGACACTGCAAAAGCATCTGCTCTAGTAAAGGAGAGATTCTGACACTTCTTCTGATACTATGAACAAGTTTAAAACAAAAAGAAACAAAACCCCAAAGCCTACATAAAGCCATGTCACTCACGGTAACATGGAAGGATTGCCCATTTTCCAGCTCTGTTTTATTATTTTGCCACTGGTTATCATTATGAGTAGTGATCACTTCAGAAAAAATCCTCCACATTTCATAGACAACACGAAAGGGCAAAATAGAAATATCATTAGCTTCTGTCTTTATTCCTTTTTGGTCGGAGTTGAAGTCAGGACATGCCTGAACAAACTCCTTGTGTTGCACACTGCAGGTGTGGAGAGACACAGTCCTTCACGATTATGGTTCTGGGTGTCGGAAAAATTTATATGAATATATGGGAGGAAACAAAGAAGTGCTCTGGCATATGGGTTTTTTTAAGTTTGTTTGTTTATTTCAGGGAGATTCCAGAATATATACTTCTTTATGCCAAAATTCTGATGTTTCAAGAATATTAATATATTAAGAATATTATATATTAATAAAAAAGTTTCAATGCACCCATAACAGAGTGGAGGACATACACCTTTCTTGTTCTATATACTTCCTGTATATTCTTCAAAAACATTTTTTTGCCTGATAGAAATGAGTAAAATCAAAATCAACCTTTAAACTTATAGAGTTTGGAGGTAGCTGCTATCCTATAGAACAGTTGCAGTAGCAGTTACACTTCCTAACAGAACTGGAAAGCTTCAGGGAAATTATAAAGGTTCCAATATTAAATCGAACGTATTTCCTGTTTTGGACAATAATCCATTTTTTAAATATTTTGTTTCATTCCTAAGACGAGTGGCACCAAACTTTTCCAAATATGAAGTTTACTGAAAATCTGGGAGAGAAGCAGCAGGAGGAGAGCTGTTTCCAAAGTGAAACTGTAATGCCCATGGTTCCTGGAGAGTCAGCATGGTTCTGCCATCCTGGGGTCAAAGGAAAACTGGGATTGCATCAAAAATGTCACGTTGTAGGGCTCCTCGACTGCTGATTCTTCAATTCTGAGTCAAACTTAAAAGTCCTCTTACTCAGGATCCCAAATCTGTCCAGGTTTAAATAGCTGAGAAGCTACTTCCAAAATTGCTAAAGAGCTAAAGAAACTAAGTTTTAACTGTTAGATACTCTGGGAGGGGAAAAAAAAAAAAAAGTTCCAAATGGCAGGACATCTGTTATGCAACTACTTACCAAAGCAAATCAAATTTACTTTTATCTTGAGTATATTCAGATCAAGAAGTAGAACCCACCCCCTTTTTTCTTCTGGTTTCCTGTTATTGTTGCTGCAGCTGTGTATTTCTTCTTCCATTTCACTTTGTGCTTTCAATAAAGAGCTAAGTTGTGACTCTTGGCTTAAAAAAAGTGTTAAAATTGTGAATGTTGGTTTTGAATTAATTTACTGCCTGAAGATCATTGTCAAAGTGACTGTTTCTTCTTAAGAAAGGAGGTAAGAGTACATCTGTTCTACCTACATCATGATCGGATTCTTGGATTTGACAAATTGAATTTGGAGTGATTGATGGAAAAATTAGCTGACGATAAAATATTTGTCTCTCCTTAAAATACTCAAAGCATCTTTCCTCAAAGCTTTTAGTTTGAGACTAACTAGAACAAGTTCTCATGAGGATTTTTTTCTGATCTTACTACAGAACTATGAAAATGTGGGTAGGTTGCTAATAACCGTAGGAGATTGTTCTCGTTTCCACTGAATTTTACTGACAATTTTTCTGGAAGATAAAAGAGTTAGTTCTAAAGCAAAAAAAAACCATGCATATGTAATCTTTCTTGCTACTCAGTTTATGAAGGAAAATGGTTACATTTCCTTCTAGACTGTTCCTTTCTAACAACCTAGATAATTTCACATTCTTAACTTTATAAGACAACAAGCTAAAACGGCCAACAACTGAGAAACATTATTTTTTTTCTTTCACAGCATAATTGAAAATACATCTCTCCGTTGTCACAGTTACAGCATACATCTGCAAGCACACACCCATGCACAAAGACACATGTACATTATACAAACGAGAACGTTTTTCACATTAGAAGTCTAGTCAGTGTAGGAAAAGATTTCTTTGCTATACTTTTTCTTGGGTTGGTTTTTTTTTTTGTTGGTTTGGTTTTGATTGGGGTTTTTTTTTTTGCTTTAATTCTTTTAATAACTGTTTGTTTACTGTTCTTAAATTAAGTAGAGGCCATTTGCTGTGGAATGCTACAGAATACAATTTTCTAGGTTCATGACTGAAAATAATTTTGAAAGGAAATAAGTAGCACTTTTTAGGGCAAAAGTATTAGTATGTATTTCCTCAGTGATCAGGAACGTGGGATTCGGAAAAGCAGTAACATTTGGAGTCTAGAGTGAAAAACATACTGCCTCCTGTCTGGTTACAGCTGAGCACTCACAATCTTTTTCTTTCTTTTATTTATTTTTTTTTCCAATTCTTTCGACATCTATGACTTTGTTTCCCTTCCAGATTATTCACCCAAGGGGAAAACCACAACTCTTTTTAAGTGTAATTACAGTTTGGTCTCCTACATTAAATGCTATCAGGCATAACATGATTTCCCTGATAGAAGACAAACCCATTGAAATCACTATCCCTCTTGTATTTAAGACATTAGTCAGGGTCCACATGAGAAGGCATACTGTGAGAATGAACCATTTGTTATCTTAATATTTATTCAAATATTCTGAAATTCAAATTCCAGGCATTAGAACCTCAAGTGCAATCCATACGATGGGGCGGATCTGTACCATACCTGTGCAGCTGGTAGTTGGTTGGGTGCATGATACATGGTACCGATAGCTGCTACGGACAGAGCTCAGAATACCGAGCCGTGAGAACAGGTTGTTCCCTGACAGGCGGTTGCTCTGCATCATGGTCAAACCGCCCAGCCTAGGCTTGTGATTTGCACTTCACAGGACATGAAGGGCAGCTATCTACACTCAGAATCCTGAATCTTAGCACATGAATTAGAAGCCTGGATTCTGAATAGAATCAGTATGGGGGGGGGGGGGGGGTAACTGGTTCTTGAAGAGGCTTTGATTGAAATTTACCACCCACTATAATAAACTATGTGTTGTTTGTTAACAGTAGAAGCTGGGATGGCTGAGGCATCTTTATCCTTCCCTCACAAGCCATTTTTCCTGAATGTTTTTTCTCCTACCTGTTGTTGTATGAAACATTCATCAGAGTCAAAAAACATTAATTCAAACCCTTTACTAGTCTATCAGTGAAGAAAACTCCACAGCCTCCTCCTAAATCATCTCTGAGATCCTACAAAGCCTAATTCAGTGCCTAAATTAGGAGACAGTCTCTCTCTGGATACTATCAACCTTGGTGTCTCTGCAGAGGGATGAAGCAGTACTGTGCTGCACAGTGAGTTTCCCAAAGCAGACCAGGAGACAGCAGGAGCAGAAGTGCAACCAAGAAAGGTCCCAACTCCAGCTTTTGCAGCACTTCTCTTTATTCAGGAGGCACAATCCTCTTCCCCGGGGTGTGGTTCAGGAAAAGTAGGAGCATCAGTGAGGGAGGTTAGAGCACCCACCTGGGAAGAGGGGAACCTGCGATGCTGGCCAGCCTCCTTCAGAGGGGTTTTAACCAGTAAATTTGTTTTTCTAGAAGGTGACTTAAGAGCAAGGACAGAAAGGCTGCTGGGCCACCCCATGGGAAACAGTGCCACGAGCTTGAGAGAGAAAGACAGTGAGAAGCAGCCTCGTTCTCCGCTCTCTGCGGGAAAGCGGAAGCCCTGGGGTCTGCTCACAATAACCGAACAGAGAAAGTAGCTTGTGATTGGTGACAAAAACATCATAGCTGGCAGCTACGATAGCTGGAGTGAGAAATGTGATCCAGGGGTATCAGGGAGCACAGGGCAGATTGCGGTTGTGATTACAGAGCTCCAGGAGCTGGAGCAGAGGGTGAGTTTTGGCTTCCCTGGGTTCCCAGGTGGTGATGGAGTACTGCTTTGCACAGCAGAAGGATGTTAAAAGAAGCTGTGCCCTCACTGACAGTGAAAGTTGTGTTTCCTGCCCCATCCACAAGCTTGAGAAAGGTCCATAAGCTCCTTTACTCCAGTCATTCTCAAGGGTTTATGAAAAAAAGGGGAGAACTTAAATCGGTAAGTATACCCAAACTAGATCTGCACCAAAATTACACATTTTGCTTACTTTCTTGAAAACTAGTTTTTTCCTAAATTGTGTACATGGATTTCTGGATTAAAAGAAGATTTAAACACGTGTAGGTAGTAGGGCAAAGCTGTGGCTTCTCTATTACAGAGGAATAAGGTATCATAAAACACCTCCTACTCGCCTGCTGGAAGAACAAGAATACGAGAGGCAATTTTCCCCTTTCCCATGCACGTGGGCAGAGGGTGGGTTGGCAAAGGGAAAAAACAGGAGAAAGACTGATTGATACTCTACTGAAAAGGCAAGATAGACTAAATGGGACCAAAAAAAACAATTAGACCAAAGGTAAAGATAGACCAGTTTGCCTAGTATGTAATAGGAAGAACAGAAATAATCCATATAATAACTCTTATCAGTTATCAGAATCTTTATTTAAAACTTGAGTTCATCAAATAAAACAAACAAAAAAAATTCCATCATTTTAAGAATGACAAATGAGTTTAAAATTGTTTATTTATCCAGCCACTCCAAAAATAAAAATGTGTAATAACTGAAGCGATATACCAGATGGACAAAATTACTCCAACAAACTTCTTTAAAAATCATTTTGGTGTCCAAAATTAATGTTAACTTGAGCAAAGCACCATAGGGTAACACCAACATCAGGCAGGATTTGTGTTGACTGATTTATGCCATCTGTTCATGACTCAGATGTCACTTTCTCTAGCTTTCAAACGGGGAAAACAAAAACAAAACGTGCTCTTCCCAATCTTGATTAAGGTATTTAGTGAACTTAACTTGGTTTTTCAACATTTACTCGTCTCTTTGAAAAAATAGCACTGACACCGTAATGTTAAGTTACACTTAATCAAAAAGCACGCTCTGCAAGATATCAACATTTTTAAAGAGAACGAAGGAATAAGCATTGTAATTAACAAATGTTTTTCTAACAGCTAGAAAATGTACATCCACTCTGTAGACTTGTTGGAACATAAACTGCTTTTTTTTCCTACATCTGGTATCCATAAAAAAAAAAACGGGACCTGGCAAACCAAACTTTACATACAGCATTTTAAAGAGGCAGTACGCAATAAATTGCGCCCTTCTTTAATTAACGCAGGAGCCTTTTCCTGAACCGAATAAATAGAATTAACAGACCAGAGCTTATCCCAAGTGTCACCCAACTTAGATACAAAACCGCTAAAGATTCTCTTTTTGCTGGCGGCAGTTTGACTCTGGGGTTACTGACGATCGCAGTTCGCAGGCAAGAATTCCCTTCTGGCTTAATTCCTCTGATTCCATTTAATTCCTCCGATTCCATTTAATTCCTCTGATTTCATTTGAGCCGCTTCTTCTGAGAAAACCCAGGTGCCTCCCAGCCTTTCGCTCACCGGGGCCGGGGAAGGAGAAACGATTCCTCACCGCAACCCGTCACGGCCACTTCCACCCCGCTCCGTGCCCTCCTCACCGCCCAAGGGAAGACACGACCCAGCCGGCTGCCCCGGCCTCTACCCGTCCCTCCCGGGGCCCGGGGGCAGGGCTGCGGGGGCGGTCCCGCCGCCCCGCCCGCCCTCCCGCGCTCCCGCCGCGGCCGCTGGGGGGCAGCAGCAGGCGGCGGCGGCGGCGGCGGGAGGGTCCCGGCGGTGTCGCTGAGGGGGGGGGGGGCTGATGCGCGTCCCGCCCGCTGCCGGCGTCGGCGTTTCACCGTCAAGGCCTCGGAACGGGTGTCCCGGGGGCGAGGCGTGGGGAGCGGCGAACGGGAGGGAGGTGGGCAGCGGTTCGCAGGCAGTCGCTGTTTCCCGGCAGGTTACGGGTCGGGGAAGCCGAAGGCGAGTTACCGGCTGCTGAGGAAGAGCCGGTGCTGCTGTGGGTGAGCGTCATGCGCGCCCGGTCCTGGCATCACGCTGCTTTCAGTTTCGAGAACAAAGAACTCTTACTTTCACACAGTAATCGCTTNTGGGGGGCAGCAGCAGGCGGCGGCGGCGGCGGCGGGAGGGTCCCGGCGGTGTCGCTGAGGGGGGGGGGGGCTGATGCGCGTCCCGCCCGCTGCCGGCGTCGGCGTTTCACCGTCAAGGCCTCGGAACGGGTGTCCCGGGGGCGAGGCGTGGGGAGCGGCGAACGGGAGGGAGGTGGGCAGCGGTTCGCAGGCAGTCGCTGTTTCCCGGCAGGTTACGGGTCGGGGAAGCCGAAGGCGAGTTACCGGCTGCTGAGGAAGAGCCGGTGCTGCTGTGGGTGAGCGTCATGCGCGCCCGGTCCTGGCATCACGCTGCTTTCAGTTTCGAGAACAAAGAACTCTTACTTTCACACAGTAATCGCTTAAATATTTCCCGTCTGGTAGTGCTGCCGGAGCAACTCGTTGTTCTGAGTCAGGTCACAGGCCAGAAAGCTCTGGGACAACGGTGAGGCCAGCAGAAACCCGCTGGGGATCCGTTTTTGGAAGGACCAAGGTCTGCACCTGGGATGGCATCACGCCATGGACCCACTGGTCTGTGAGCAACTGGCCCAGGTCTGGCTTCCAGGAAAGCACCGGGTGGTATGGCAGATGCCATGGCCAACGAGAGCCCACAGTGTGTTTGCGTGGGCTGGCCATGATGAGGATGGCCAGTAGACCGAGGGAAGTTCCCGGTCCCCCTCTGCTTGATGCCGTTGGGCAGGAGCTGGCGTATGATAGTGAGTGCTGGGGACCCCGGTTAGAGGAGAAACCAGTCCAGTGATGGGTGACTGAGACAGTCAGGGCCTAAAACACACCCTACAAAAAAGGGATTGGGGAACTCTGGAAGAGAAGGTTAAGTGGGGACCTAGTGGTTGCTTGTAACTACTTGAAGGGTCATTATGAAGATGACAGGAATGTCAGATGATGTAAAGAGTGGGCAATACTACACATTGAATCTTGGGAGGTTTAGTCTGGACATTAGGGGAAAAAGTCCGAAGGGTTCTTCAACACTAGAAGTTGCCAGCAACATCAAGGAGTCTTGTCTTTGGAGGGTTTCAGACATCAAGGGTGACCTGGGGGTGGGGTAACAGTCCTGTTTCAAGCAGGTTGGACTCAATGATCTCCAGAGACCTCTTACAACCAGTGTTTAGTGACTCCATGATTTGTATGTTTGTCAAGTTTGGCTGTTCTGGCTTTCTACACAGATTCAGAATACACAAAAAAGCACAAAAACATACTGTCATTTACCAATAAGCTTTTTGTATTTTTGTAGTACAAAGTACACAGTACAAGACATGGTTTGTTACTGATGCACGTTATTGCTGTATGTCCCAGCATTTGTAAATGCATTCATAGCTGGGTGAATGAGATTAAGCATTAATTTCTTTCTACAATGGAAGAAAATTCCTTTGAGATAAACCTTAACACGGGAGTTATTGGCTTATAAGCATCCCTGTCCTGCAACTACTTATGAAATAAATTAGTTGACCTATTTTGAATCTCTTGGTTCAATAGGTATGGGCAGGATTTTTAAAGCACTTTAAATTAGTATTGAAAAGACTGTAACTTTGCCTTAGACATCCCATGCTGTTAAAAGATAATACTTCTGTGAAGTAGGTGCTATGTTATGCCTCCTGGTTGCAAGATGTAGATCTCGGGATATATACTAGAAATAATCAAATGGTAAATCTGAATCTGGAGAACACAGAAAATTTACTTCAGTATCACCAAGGGCCAGCACTACGGATGAGAACTATAACTATTGACTCCTGACTACAGACCCTAGTTTGTCAAAATGCCATATAAACCACAAAATTAATCCCATTTGTGATCATACACTTGACTAAACTCAAGTGTCCTCCTCTAGAAGCAGACATGAGTCTTGAATGACAAAAAATTAATCTAGAAACTTCCAGTAGTGCTGAAAGTTGTGGGTTTTCATACTTTTTGCCTTATGAAGCAAAACTGAGTCTCAGTTTCCTCAGAAGCTCTAGCTGTAGTCAAAAGTACAAATTTGAAGCATTACTGTTGGCACCTGCAATGAAAATTATTGAACTGCAGTATTTAACAAGGAGGAAAAGAGTAAGCACATGAAATCTCCTTACATTTTTGCAAATGGTGTTTAAGAGTGACAGTTAAGAAAGTAGGGTGTTTGTATCAAATTGTTACTGACTGATCTGTTATGGTCAATATGTGAAAAGAGCATCCTGGATTTGATGTATTTTAGCCAAGAAAAAAGGTGCTTTTTTGTAAGATCCAAAAGTGGGGGGGGGTCGTAATTGAAATAACAAAGATTTGATCTGAAGGGTTCTCTCTTTATAACTCAACAGCCGTGGACTAAAGATATATTTCAGTGTGTTAATAAAAAACCCTTACACATTACATGTATGACTCAGAATATCTTTTTTCTCATCCTTCAAAAAACCCATTTACACAAGGGACTAAGCACAGCTTACTGTTCCTTCAACATCAAGATACCCGCTATATTTTTTTTTAGGATTAGTGTCCCTGTGTTAATTTGAGGTATAAATGAACACAACCTACATCAGATCTTGTGCTAAATAACGTTTACTACTGCCTTCTACATCATCACTGCTCTGAGCCCTCAGCTAGCTTCCGTCAGGAGTGCCGTGACTTCGTCTGTTAAATTCATCCACGGAAGATTAAGTTCTCCTTAGGAAGCAGATATTTCCTACACCAGCTCTTTTTTTCAATATGTAAGATAATTAAGCAAGAAACACATACTAACATACTTCTAAGAGGTGAAGAATGGCCTAAGGGAATTCCTTACCCGTGGATGTGATGCCAATTCTCAATTCTCTCTGAAAGCAAAGTGGTAATAGAAAAAAATTAGATTTTTCTTCACCTTAATGACCTTAATACTGTTCTACAGTCTATACTGAGGCACAAAAAAAATGCATGTAGATTTATTCAGGCACTGTTAGTGGTGTTAAGTACTTTTGAGGAAAGACAAAACCTTTCACGTCACCAACATAAAGATACCTGAGAGCACAGAGGAGCATCATAGAATGACACAGGGTGGAAGGGTTGTTGTCCAACATGTTTTTCCAACATAAACCAACTGAATGTTCTCATTTTGTTAGTGTCGTCATAATGAACAACCAGTGCTGTTTGTGCTGTGTACAGATTAGTTTTATCAAACTTCTGCTCTGGATATCCATTCGCATGCATGCACAAGCAGACTACAAACTTTTCTGCTAAGACCCATATAGTGTTACACGTAAAAAACGTTAGAACTGCCAGTAGAGTGAAATGTCCCCAAAACTGTCTCTGGTTTTGTTCCAGAAGAAACTTGGTAATTTTTTTTTTTTCCAAAAGAAAAATAAATGAGCTAATGGTTCCATTGTGTGAATGATAAGGAGATGAGAGCTCAGGAGTGAACTGGGGAGACGTGTCACTTTATATTTCTGAGATTTTAAGATTTCCACAAGCACCCAAAACCAAATTTAAATAAAGTTTAATGGTTCATATGGATTCTTTTTTTCAGCTTTTCAAAATGGTATGGAACATACCAACACATGAATGATCAAGTTAACACACAACTTTTATTGTGGAAGATGGAGTTGTGCACTTCTGGAATTTAATGCAGACGACCTCTTACTAGCCTTAGACAATTTTAATGACATTTGGACAGAGATAATTTTCCCAGTCACACCCAATGGCAATTTTTGCTCTTAATAATTTTGGATTCTACTTCTTTTTTATATGAGAGTGTGGTTTTGAGGCAAATCTATAAACAGACTGTTTTTATTTTAGAACTGTGTCAGTGGTTACTTAATAATTGCAACATCCAGTCATAAATTAAACTTTGAACAAATTTCTGATAATCAAAGGGTTATTTTTCATATTTCAGAATGTGCCAAAGGCCCTATGTTTAAATTTTAAGAAATTAATGAAACAAATGTCAAGTTACAGATGTACTAAAAGACAATATATCCATATAAAGATGGAAGAAATTTGGTTTAATAAGAATTATATTGTTGGATGTCTTCAGAATATAAATATAAATAATTTTTAAATGGTAGAAATACTTTTGCAGACTGTGTTATGTATTAAGACAGTAAAGTGGTGGTTATGAAAATTAACCAAATGGTCCTTATTCATTATGTGGACAAAGTGGTAATTAAGAAAGGAATTTTAGAAAAATATATATTTGGAGAAATTGTTTCAGCTAAATTTAACATTGCATTGTTAATTGTATAAATAAAACAAAGTTACTTTATCCCAGCCACACAGAGAGCATGATTACGCTCCATACATTATATGCATTACTTACAAAACAGATGGAAATAGTACCAGCTTACATTGTTTTTTAAAATTAAAACTGGAAGACTATTCTTTCCAGGAATAGAATACTTTATATGTTAAATTGATCTCAGAATTAATAAATTCAGCTTTCATTTGAAACCTTCATATAGGTTTCAAATTTTTTCCACTTAAAATTTTCAGGTATACACAACTGATGAAGCTTCGTTCCACAGTGATTTCTAGGGTAAAATTTCTCTCAGTGGATAGTCATCCACTGCTAGTCACCCTATGCTCTTGTAATCAAAGAGAGAAGAACTTTTGGGGTACAATTCATCTGGCCAACTTTAGGTTTCTTTATTAATGGGTGATAAATTACACCAAAGGATCACCTGTTTCTTTCCACTGACTGACAAAGAAATGACGGGTACGCATCCTGCCCTTTGTCACCCAGCTGTCATTTAGAGCTTTGCCTTGTATAATCAGCAGAGTAGATTTTTCCTGCATTCTTAGAAAGCTAGATTTACTGCATTATGTTTTTTGACATGCAGCAGTTTCACCATCATTTGAGTTAAGTCTGTTGGAGCCTAAATTACAGTGAAAATACACCAGCACTAATTTTATCTACAGTACCCTGGATTATTTTTTATTTGGCTTAGTTTGTTTTTTTTTTCCTCCATGATTTTCAACTGTTGTTCTAAAACATTTACAGACACTGTAAAGTTGTTTCTGTGGGTGTCTGTATGTCTCAAATGGAAATCTTCATCGCTTCAAGAGAATGGATGCGTGCATGAAAACCGAAATCAGACAGAAACAGCTGAACAGGAAGATGTGTGTATGTAACTGGAACCGTGCTAAAGGACCTAGCGTTTGAGTGTGTGTTGTACTAAAAATGGAGTTTGGGAAGGTAACAAGAGCATGTACCAAAGCTGCATTTACCTGGGGCTCCTCTGTGCTTGGAAGAAGCCGTCACTATCTCAAAAACATAAATATAAAACCAGTACAGTACTCACAGTCTGTATTTTTAAGGTATAAGTGACCAGTATAGCTGACAGACATCAGTTTACAGAATTTTACTGCATAACTTCTAGGCAAAGATAAAAAATACAGGCACAGCTGTAACAGAAGATTTTGGTAAAGAAGGATTATATGTATTTATGAGAGATTTTGTGAACAGTCAGCGTCAACTTGTACATCAGTGAAAGACAATTCCTTGTGAAAGAGAAGCCTGAAAATGAAAAGTGTAACAGAAGATTTTGTTTTGTGCTAAAATGAAGTTGTGTTAGTGTATCTACTTCACCAAAATCTAAAAAGGAAACAAAAAACAAACAACCCTAGTAAAATGTTCATTGACTTCAAGAAAAAGAAAGCAGTGGTTAATGTCACCTGCCTTCCTAACACAACTGATTTTAAACATTGTGTAGATCTATTTCCATGTTCCTGCAGCAGTACAGAGGGAAGAGAGAAATCTTCAGAAAAGTAAATCTGACTTTACAAATCAAACATCCACTGGCTTGATGACTAGGGAAACTCTCCAAGCCAGTTGGAAAAGATTATCATTGTAGGCTCCTCCAACAGAAATATTCTACTCTGTTCTCACATTCTTCACTTTTCTACTGTCTCCTCACTGCTGTTTCCATGCCTGAGGTTCCATGTCTTGCTCTGCTCTTCTGTTTTATCCATTTTACATCAGGATTATTTCAACAAAATATCCCAGGCTTCCAGGCACGAAAGGTTCAGATAAGCATTCATCTTTTGAAGGATTTTTTCTGGCCCTTCAAGTTTTTAAGAGACTCACTAATCACGTTCAGCTACCCACTAATCAGCATGAGAAGCTGTTTCTGTCTTTGTTTTACAAATTAAATTATTAATTCCATTAATATTTCCCCTGGTGGAAAAACCTGCAATATTGGGTGATTACAGAAGTAGTCATAGCAGGTGTGGAGTGATCCATCAGATGTCAATTTGAAACAATGATTAATACATTATTAATATTTTCATAGATAAATAAATATGTCTTCTCGAGGCTGAACCTTTAATTTCCCACCCTTGCAACTCTAAAATTTTCAGTAGCACTGTCACCTTCAAGTGACGTCTTTATCAAAATATTGCCAATAGAAACTTTTTAAAAACTATTATTTAGCTTACTAGATTTCCTATTTTTAGAAAGCAAAATTATAGAACTGACAAAATATGTGCAGTGACTGCTGATATGTCTGGTTGGAAAAGTCATTTCATTTTGTCTGGCTTTGCACCCACTTACTTCGCTTACCCTAAAATTTCTGTCCTTCTTAAACAAATTATTGTGCAGAAACCAAAACATGGAGCAGTTTTACTCCACTTCAGACCGCTTGAAATTTACACTGAGGCACTAGTAAATAGTTTTGGTGTCTGTTAAGGATGCTTGAACTCATCAGAGAAAATCGTGTATATGACATTACAGATAAAACTTTGCTAACTAAAACTGAATTCCGGTTGAATTATTTGTTAGTTACTCCTTTCCAATGAGTAAAAGGGAGATCCCAGGTATTATAGGTTGAAAAAGTTACTGAATCCTTATATAAATGTCGAGTAAGATGAAATCCTGCTTTGGGAGTTAGAATCTCAGCCTTCAAACAGCATTCACAGTGCAGCCCATCTGAATCAGATTCTTCAGAAACACAGCACGAGCAAAAACTCTGGATTCTTGGTTTCTAGCTAAAAATTGCACCACTGAAAATACAGTGTTGAAAATATAGATCCACTTCCAAAAATGTCCATTCTTCGGTGTATTTCATTACTTTTTCCCAAAACTACAGAATTTGATGAATGCAGCCACTTGTGAATAGTTTAGAATTTTTTAGGTATTTTGCGATATATAACAGCCAAGACAAGTAATATGTTGTATATCGTTAGCCAAAGTAATTGATTATTCAGAATATCTTAAGAATACGTCTAGCTGCAATGTAATGCAATTTAATATGTGAGTTTT